>PVLC010015148.1:0-37823 GCA_004027655.1 Graphiurus murinus
ATCAACATCACTACTGTCAGTGCTAAGCACTTTGAAAACACAATTTCTAATGTTTACTAATGCCCTACCCCTAATAGCAACCTTCTGTGCAAACAATGAAATATACCTATTTCTGAGGTTATCTAAAGGAGTGAGAAAAATTACTCAGCAAAGACATGCAATGTAGTGCCTAGCATAGTAATTACACAGATACTAAGTACTAAATAAATGTGAGCTAAATTCAAGAATTAATGCATTCATTAGTAAATCAGTTACCCAATATGTTTGTGCAAATTAATCAAACAATGATGAAAAATATATTAATAATGGAATTATGACTCAGCAAATCAATGGTAACTCTACATGAGAAAATCTACACATTTTCTGATATGTAGCTTACCCTCCATACTCTAATAAATCAATCTGTACTCCAAACAAGCAGGCAAATAGTAAGTGAATATCATTAGCTCTGTTCACAATTATACTTTCTGTCATGTCTTGTGGCACTGTGAAGCCAGGCCCAATGACGTCTGTTCGATGAGTTTTGAGTTGAAGTGCCATATGCCATTTCTTTTTTTTTTTTTTTTGAGGTATTGGGGATTGAACTCAGGGGCATTCTACCTCCGAGCTATACCTCCAGCCCTATTTTTTATTCTTTATTTTGAAACAGGGTCTCACTAAGTTGCGGAGTGCCTCACTAGGTAGCTGACGCTGGCCGCGAACCCAGATCCTCCAGTCTCAGCCTCCCAAATGCTGGCATTACAAGCGTGTGCCACCACGCCCGGCTCATATGCCATTTCTGAATAAGCGCATTTAACCACGTAGGGTGAAACCTTTAGCATTCACTTTATTCTCAAGCATAGTAATCAACAAAATTCAAACTAGTGACTGCTTCGTCAACCTATGTCCCTGAGTGATGATGAGAAGCATAGCACTCAACTGACCCACAATGGACACACAGCATGAACAAGAAATATATCTCTGTTGTTTACTCTATTGGCTGTTGCAGCAGTATATCTTATCCCATACTGACTGGTAAAGTAAATGAAACTCTAAAACCCTGAAATTTCTACAAAATCACAGGGAGCCAAGACCATATCATAGCCCAGACTCAGATACTGATTTTATCTACTTCTATCCCACAGTATGTCCTACTCTCCCCCTACTAACACCCTTACTCTGATCTGCTTATTAATTCCACATAAATTTAAAATTCTATTCCTACAGAAGATTGTAATCAGTGCTGGGAATAGAGGCCAGAGAAGGCAATTTGTTTCCTGCAGAAATGCAATATACTTTCTTATTGAGGAGATTACATTTATATCACTTCTCAAGAGATGTGAAATAAACCAAAAAAAAAATTGTCATGAGGCCCACCTTCCCTGTGTTTGATCTGCTCCCATGGACTGCTATTGATGAAAAGCTTTTATCTGCAGAAACCCATTCTGCTTTCTTTTGCTTCAGGTCTTGAGATGAGTAGAAGGTCAATGAGTCATCATCTTCTGGGAAACTATAAATTTCTAGCTGTACTTATATGGATTTCATACTTTTCTGCCCAGACATACCATTTAACAGAACATCACGTTTTTCTGCTCGTGTGGTAACAATAAGGATGATGATTGATGAAGTTTAAATCTTAATGAGTTATTTACTACATTTGTTAAAATCCCATCAGCTCCATGGAACATCTCCTGTCCCACATGTCTTAGAATGGAAATAGGAAATATTATTTTATTTCTGCTTGATGTTTAAAAGACTAATTCTGTTGACCTTGGCCCCTGATGTGCCATTCATAAACATGACAGAGTGTCAGAGTACTAGAGGGAGGATATATTTTTAAAAAACTGATGCCATGGGCACTGTCATTGATGGCTTATCATCTTAAATGCATGCTTTCCTTCCTTCAGCCAAACAGACAAGATTAAAGCAAACTTGAAATCCACTGCATTTATCTAAAGGCCTATAAAAATGCCATCGGCCTTCCCATTCTTGTTGGAATTGTGAAGATAAAGCTTTAGGTGTGCATGATATACAGAAAACTGCAACCCACTGTAAAGTTGTATTACAGTCTGATTTTCGAGTAGCATATAGTTGCTTGCTGTTTTAAGGCCATACTTGTCATTTACTGGTCAAATCATGCAGCTTATTCCACCAGTCCCATATTTCCTATTTCCTCACTACCCTGTAACACTGTTACTCCTCAGTCCTGCCAAGGAATAAAATCTTATTCTACTCAAGAGTAAAAGAGATTTCAGGTAAAGCCACTGAGTGAGGACAAATTGTAATTCATTCAACAAATACTTCTGAGCACAGACTTTGTGCCAGGC
Organism: Graphiurus murinus; assembly: GCA_004027655.1. Taxonomy (NCBI): domain Eukaryota; kingdom Metazoa; phylum Chordata; class Mammalia; order Rodentia; family Gliridae; genus Graphiurus; species Graphiurus murinus. Next base: position 2,307 of record PVLC010015148.1, read on the forward strand.
ACTGTACTACATACTGAAAATACATAAATAAAGTACAGCAGAGAAAGCCCTATGTTCACAAGGCTTACACTTTAATGAAAGGTAGACAATAAGTAAGATTAGTTTAAAATGAGTGCTGCAAAGGAAATAAAACAAGGTGATTGGAGAGTGGTGATGAGTGGAGTCACTAGAGACCTCTTTAAGAGGGTCATGTCTGACTCAAGACCCAAAAGATAACCAGAAAACACCCTAAAGTTAGAAAATATCTGCCTACATAAAGAAAAGAAAGAAAACCAGTGGAGCTAGAAAAAAGGTCAGAGAGAGACCAACTTAAGGCAAGCCATAAAGCTCAAGGGAATGATCTGGGGTTATATTACAAATCCAGTGAGAAGCCAGTGGTGAATCTGGAGTAGAAAAGTTAGATCAAGTTAGAGATATGCTAATATCAGCCCAAAAGTCTGCAAAATCAGTAATACTTCTCAGCTTTCACAATAGAAACTAGTTTTGTCAGTTCTACCAGAAAAGCACGGGGACCTCCCTGCATTTAGAGCACAGAATACCAGAGTTCCAGGTTCTCCTCGGGGCACCAGGGCTCACACTGGCTGATCCGCAACACACCCAGAAGGATGCTTTTCAAAAAGGCCACCCACACTGAGAGGCCCCGTGAGCCCCCCAAATTCTTATTCCACAAAGCCAGGATCTACCAGAGGATAATTATCAACTACTCCATGGAGAATGTATCGAAGGAGAAAACTGAAAATAAAAAAACAACGTGCTTTCCCATCCCTGGTCTAACAACTACATGGATCTCTACAGAGTCTCTTAAGTAAGGCATTGGAAAATGGCCAGCTACTACAAAGTACTAAATTACTTTCATTAAAATACATAAAATATAAATCATAAAATACTACTATAAAGAGCCGGGCATGGTGGCGCACACTTGTAATCCCAGCATTCAGGAAGCTGAGACCGGAGGATCCGGGTTCGCAGCCAGCCTCAGCTACCTAGTGAGGCACTCCGCAACTTAGTGAGACTCGGTTTCAAAATAAAGAATAAAAAATAGGGCTGGGGGTGTAGCTCGGAGGTAGAATGCCCCTGAGTTCAATCCCCAGTACCGAAAAAAAAATACTACTATAAAATATTACTGAATTTAGTGACATGTTTCATTCTGGTTTTAGTAATCTTTCATAAGCCCTTAAAAGTATTTCTTACATGGAATCAGCAAAATGTCATTTTTTTCTCAAGCAAAAAAGATAAACTTTATGGACCATGCATGTGCCAGTTCTTCAAGATGCCAGCTTGATTAAAATTTGTCTAAATTTGCTTTCAACTTGGCAGAGTGCCATTAGTGCTCAGACATTAAAACAGGTGGCACTTCTATCAAGAAGTTTCCTATTTCTTTTTAGAAATGTAGATTAAAGTGTCTTGCTTTATAAAATCCCTACTCTTAAAAACTGATATACACAGTATCCCCAAAAGCAGAAAAATAAGTTTCCTTCTCATCCCCTCTATCCTCACTGCTGATCCTAAACCCACTGGGAAACCCATGGAAGACTACATTGAAAAGTGAAACATCTTGGCAGACTCGCTTTTGAAAATAATAACTTTTTAAAAGTAACCAGCAAGGATGTTTATTCTGTATATGCCATGCAACCAGTCTACCCTCCAAAGAGAGTAGGATGGGTATATGACACCTCTCCTTTAAAACCCATCAAAAGTAGAGAAGCTTTCCTCTCAACTTTAAAGTAATACGGAAACAGATATCTAAGGGCATATGTATAGTCTACAGCAGAACCACAAATGGACACTTGGCCAAGCACAGAGTGTGCTGAGGTTCCAACAATTCTAGAATTTGGCATTCCTCAGATTAATCAAATCAAGCTGTAGACCTAAGTAACTCAGACTAAGAATCTGACCCTATCTAGAGCCTTAGATTGTACTATTTATGCCTGCTCTTTACCAAAACAAGAAACAGAACTTTAGAAGCTAAGTGGAAAAGAAGCCCATAGCACCTTCTGAGACCCAGAATGCCAGCCCACTCCTGCCCACTGGCTTTTCCCTTGTATGTGCAGATAATAGGCTTGCCCCCGCCCACTTTTCAGGGTTTGTGAATCTAAGTTCATTGTGTTTATTTGTGGGACACCTAGCAATCTGAGGCCATTTTCCTTAAAGTAAAACTCCTCCAAAGATCAAAAAGTATCAAAATGCCAGAACATACACCAAATATCTTCAAATGAACAATACTGCTATTGTACCAAGCACAAAGCACTTGGGGTGAAATGCACAGAATGTTCCTACTGTGTTGCAATCTTTCAAAGAATACCCTCAAAAGCATGAACAAAACAACGGTGTGCATGAGGCACTGGGCCAGGTGCATCTCAGGGTGGGCACGGTGCCACAGGGCTTAAGCAGTATTCAGACCACTCCTTGGCTACTTGAGCACTTCTATGTGAAACAGAAAAAGGCATCCCTTCCTGAGGGCAGATACAGACTCACATCACATTGCACAAGTTGGCAAATAGAACATGGCTGCCTTTCCATCACCACACAGCCCCTTCAGCCCCAAACACTTGTTCAGTGAATAATTTGCACAAAGACGTGCAGCAGCACTTTAAACACAATGCAAATGAAGTAAACATCCACAGGGACTTCAGGATGTACCTGACAAGCTAAGAGATTAAAAGGACATGAACACTCAGGTTTTTTTTATTGATTATTGGATTTTTAATCTCCCAGATAAAACAGATTCTAGAAACTATGAAAGAGAGAAATAAGTGAATGTCACACCAGACCAAGAGAAGTGAAAATTAAATCTAAACCCCAACTGTTCTTTCTTTAAGATCATTCTGTCCTGGTGCACACCACACCTCCCAGATAGGTAGGTACACAAACTATTTGGGAAACCAATTCCTTGTTTTGGGGGAGATAAAAATCATTTACAAAAATATTTGTGTTGATAAGATTTTTACATCAAATGGAGACTTTGGAAATACATTTTTCTTTCTTTCTCCACCCCCCACCTTAAAACCCCATTCCAGGTCATCTTCCCTATTCTTTAATGGCATATGAGTTTCAACAAGTTCCTCCAGCCTCTCTGACCTGTAATTTCTCCTGCCCTATCTTCCCAATCAATTCCCTGCCTCTCCTCCCTCCGGGGAACCTGGGTGATATGGGCTCTCAGTGGTAGGCCTGATGCCCTGGCTCTGTGTGCCTGTCATTACAGTCTCCTGTGCTATTTGAATCTAAAGGATGAGCACTTAACATCAAATTGATTTTTCCCTAGACCATTTGAAGTACATATGTCAAGTGCCCCTTTGACTCCTTTGGAGGAATCACCAGGGCTAAGCCCCTGGCCCCTGACATGACCTTGTGCTTCTACTTAGACTAAAATAGCTGCTCTGCCCTGCCCTGCCCTGCCCTGCTCTGCCCTGGAAGGAGGAAAAGAAAGCCCTGTTCTCTCCAAAGAAAGTGCTTTTGAATTATGTATGTCACCACTGAGAGTTCTTTTTCAGATCTTATAGACCATGAGTATGAAAGAAGCATTAGAGATTCACCCACCACCACCCCCCTTTTTTTTTTGATCCTGTACCATTCTCTGGTTTTACCCAGGCTGCAAACATTTCAAAGATTGGTCTGTTGCCATACTCATGAAATTATCCCTTTTAGAAAATAACATTAGCAACAACAATAATAAAGCTGTCTTTGTCTAAAATAAGAAGGGTAGAACTTTCCTCCTGCAGACTGAGGGCTAATGTTCTGCACTTGACAGGTGACAAAGATGTGGCATCACATTTTTCAGTGACAGTGTCAGAGAAGGACTGCCATTGTCCAGGGCTGTCACTGTAGCCTCTAGGACACTGTGCATGAAAGGCTGGATAGGAGCATTCTGGCAGTTGCAGACTCTGGATGGACTTGACAGAATTTCACAGGGAATATCATGACTCGTGTTGGGAGATGGGGAGGGGGTCAGGATGTGTGTGTTGGGGATGTCTCAGATTAAGATTGTGCTCCCTTTAAACACAATCTTGCCTCAACATATAGAACAGGAATTACCCCCAACACCTGCTGGACTTGGGAGCAAGTGCTTCCATTTACTCTATCATTCACTCACTTTCTGTCCCTGGCAGAGAATAGATTTGATTGTTGGGAAAGATCCACCACATGCCCATCACCCAGCCACAGTGCTGGCAGCCCCTCTCTCTCTATTTCTTGCCATCTCAGGCTCTGCATTTTGATCACTCAAACCTCACTCTCCCCCTTTTCTGTCTCCCTCTCTGTCATTCTATCTTCCTCTCTCCTTTCTTTCCTTCCATGTTTTTTTCTCTCCTTTTCTCTTCTTCCTCTTCTTCAGTCTCCTTTTACCCTTACCACTGGTTTGAAAGCATAGTTGTTCTCTGTCCTCCTGCTTTAAAATCACAGGGACTACTCTGCTCAGCTTTGTTTGTGAGTGAGAAGATAATACAGAGAGGACAGGGAGGGAAGCCAGTGGGCCCAGAGCCATAAAGAAGGTAGAACATTAACAAAGAGATCTGACTCCTGTATCTTTATTTCCCGATCAGTCCAGAACCCACAGAAAGATGGGGTAATAACTAAGCTCCTAGGATTCCCAACAACTCCCATGGCTGAGAACAGAGTGTAAAAAAACACACAACAGTGAGCCAGCTGACCAGCGAGCCCAGTAGGAGGCAGGCATGACACAGATGGCACATTGAAGGAGAGCAGAGCTGTAGAAGCTGGGCCAGGGATAAGTGAGGAGACGCAAGCATACTGTAGTCCAGGTTATAAAGACCTCTGACCCTTGTCATTAAAAAAAAAAAAAAACCAATAAAACCAAAACAAAAAATCCTGTGGTTAGTGAAGCTCAGACTTCTCTGCTTGTAGTCATGAGATCCCAAGAGATAAAATCACATTCCAGCACAGACCAGAGTCAGATGAGAACCATTAAAGGTAGGACCTACTGGAAAAAAAGTGAATGTAAGTCAACATGGACCACCAGAAAATCAGAGCAGGTGAGAGCAGAGACCACTCTGTTGTGATGCTCTTTAATGATTTTCATCAGGCTTTTAGTAGGGAAGAACTGGAAAGTAGTATCTAAACCTTGTCACATAATATCTGTAGATGTTTTCATATTGGGTCTTATAGTTCTCATTCCTATTTTTTTAAGGTACTGGGGATTGAACGTAGGGGAATTCTACCTCTGAGCTACACCCTCAGCCCCATTTTTTATTCTTTATTTTGAAACGGGGTCTCATTAAGTTGCAGAGAGCCTCACTAAGTAGCTGAGGCTGGCCACAAACTGGGATCCTCCTGTCTCAGCCTCTCAAGCACTGGGATTACAAGTGTGTGCCAACACACCCGGTTTCATTCCTACTATTGATTCCATTTTTTTTTCAATTAATGCATCTGTGGAGTCCTAAATTAAAGAGCCCCTGCAGGATATATCGTAGAGTGAAAACTGAGCTGAATGAATGCCTGTGAAATACTCTGTCCCAAGTAGGTAGGCCAGGAAGCAGCACACCTAACAGAACACAGACTTCTCAGGCTGGTTCCTGTCTAGGAGAGCTCTGGATAGAGTAACCATACATTCCAGTTTGCCCCAGATAGTGCTGGTTCACAACTGTAACCCTGGTATAATTATTAATAGCACCCTTTTTATTCTCAAAAGGTCTCAATTTGCATGTTCATTTATAAATTCCCTTGGGTATGTGCTATATAATGTTAGAGGTGTCATAACAATATGTCAGAGACTACATTCAACATAATCTCTGGAACTGAGGAAATATTATAAATGAAGCTTTTTTAGAAGCCATCTTCACAATTTTGAAAGAGAAGCAATATATAAGGACAGGTAAGAATACAAATCAACCCAGAAGAGAAGGAAGCAATAAAAGGAAAGAAAATGCAAATTTGACCTTAATTTCCACCATCTTCATTAATAATGACTGCTAAGACTTGGTCAGCCATGATATTTGGAAAGCAATCTCAGAAATTAATTCCTTGAGAGGATATTTTTAGACACTTGATTCATAAGACAATTGGTTTTCTATTTTAACAAAAATGCCTAGGTAGTCAATATTCATTACTAAGACAAAGTTCCCAAATTATTTAGGTGTGTGTATGTATGTGTGGAAGAGAGAGAGAGAGAGAGAGAGAGAGAGAGAGAGAGAGAGAGAGAGAGAGAGAGAGAGAGTTTTTAGTGAATATATAAAGAAAAAAAATTTCTATTTTCCTTTAAAGCCACCCAGGGAAACTTGATGTTTATATTATCAACTACCTACTGCATATCTCTTGCCAAGAGCCCACAGACCAGCAGAAGTCGTGTTCAAGCTCTCAGCTATAGCAGAAGCTTTGTTTACATTGCATATTATTCTTTTAATATGATACTATAGGCGTAAATTCCTGACACAGAATTCTAGTGCCTAGTTACCACGCAAAACTAAACAAGAAATGAGGTGTTCCAGGGTCTACTCTCAACTGCCTTAGATAGCCAACTATTTTCCATGTTGTACTATGAGAATGACCTTTGCTGACTTGTCTTCTGGAAGAATGGCTACAGCCCCAGATACGATACTTTGTCTTCCATCCATGACAGCTATATGGTGCTATGTACATGGTTTGTCATAACACAAAGCTATTCTATATTTGATCCCCCAATACGTGGTAAATCTCCCTCTCCTGTCACAAACATTGTGTCCCTAATTTCTCCAAGCCTCTTTTTATCCTATCATTGGAGACATGTTCAACAATTCAACCCCTTTTCCTGGCTGCACTTGTCAGCAATTTCATCACAATGGTGTCATGATCCTAGACTTCCATCCAGGCATTGCTCTTTTTTCTCTTAATTCTCTACTAATATACACATAGAAAAGTACACAAGTCATAAGGGCAGTGAATTTTTACAATATAAACACACCCAGGTTTTAAAAATGTAAAAAGTAGGACATTGCAGTACACTAGAAACTCCTGTCTGTCACCTCCTTCCCTGGAAGGTGACCACCATCCTGACTTCTATGCCAGAAGCCTGTTTCTAAGCTTCCCACAAATGAATTCACAGACTCCTTTGTGTGTGATGTCTTTGTTCAATGTTGTGTTTTTTAATGCACATCAAGTTTATTATTTAATATCTTCTGACAAATGTATAAACTGATGAAAAACTCACAAGATTCAAGGTCTTTGATACATCTATCTTCCCAACAGTTTCCTTTGTGACCCTTGTGCAAGTCCCTTTCTTTTTTTTATTGTAATAATTCGTGCATTGTAAGCATACATCTTTGTTAGGTACAAATTGATACAGACATATGTACACATATTTCTCATTTGACCCCTTCCCCAATTTAAATCCATCCCTATTGTTACTTAGCCTATTCTTCTTTATTGTGATTAGTGTTTCATTTCATGACTATAACACAAATTGTTGAGTTGCTTTCATTTTTCACTATTACAAATACTGTTACTATGAAAGAATGAGTGAATACACCCTTGGGTCTTACCCCAACCTTCCTTACAGGTGATCACCAGAGAGGAGCTGTGTTAACCTTTCAACTTTTACCAAGCCAATGGCCAATCCTGGTCACCCAACTCCTCTCTGGTTACCACATATACAGGATATTGAGGTAGGACTCAAGGGTGCATTCATTCATTGTACTCTAGACCCTCTCATCTGTTGGCATTGATCAAGGCCCACCATTTATTTCCACATCCATCTCTATCCCCTATACAGGTCACCCTGGTGACCAACCTCTTTCTCTTGTAATATCCAATCTGACCTACTTCCTTTTCTAATCCTGCCCTTGAGTTTACCAGACATCCCTGCCTCACTTTCACCAGGAAAGACAAGTTCTTGCAGAATGAACACCTGCATGTCCCCTGCACTCTTTATAATGTCGTTCTCTTCCCAGCCCCAGAGAAAGCTCAGTTCCTTCTCTCTAAAACCCTTCACTACCAAGTATACCAGGGGTTGCTTGAGTTTCCTTTGCTACTTACTACCTATGTGACCAAGAACAAGTCACCTGACCTTTCTTTGCCTCAAGTTTGTTTGCTTGTTTGCTTAAAACAAAAATGAGAATATTTCTTACCTCATAAAAGTGTTGTAAGCATCAAATGACAAAGTACTTAAATCCCCGGTCCAATACCTGGTAAATATTATATGCTCACTAAATATTATTTATTTCCCTTCCATTCCTCCTTTTATCTCTCCACCATAGTAATCTCCTTTTCCCTTAGAGAGGCAGTGAGATGTTGGGAAGAATACAAAATCTTGGCTTTTGTAATCGGGAACACTGGGACTTGAAACTTCATGTTTACCATTGAGTAGCTCAAATATAAAGTTAGTTTCTTACACGCTAAAAGGATCTGGGGCTGTTATACTCAGAAGTGTGAAAATGGCACACTTCCCTCTGTCAACAACAGCACTGGACAGCAGTCTCCAAACAAGGTCTTGGAGGCCATACCCGTCCAGCTGTACCTGTGTTTAGGCAACATAAGATTTGTTTAGTTTGCTGATGCTTGGTTCTTATTTAAACTGTCTAGTTAAATATTAGGATAATTTATATTAAAATTATAAAACTCAAACCTTTTTAGGAAAACTGGATTATTTAACAACAGTGTTCATATTCCCTCAGGGCAACAATCACCTGTGAAGCTCAGTTGCCCCTGCCCTCCCTAAGTTGGCCGTGTCCCCTCTGGTCTGCCACAATCTCTTCCCATCCCTATTCTCATCCACCCTGGCCAGTTTCCCTGGACTTTGATGGCTGCTGCTTCATTATTTATTTATTTGGGGGGTACTGGGGATGAACCCAGAGGCATTGTTACCTCTGAACTATACCTCCAGCCCTATTTTGTTTTTGTTTTGTTTTTGTTTTTAATTTTGAAACCATCTCACTAAGTTGCTGAGACATTGCTAAGTTGCTGAGGTTGGCCTCAGACCTGCAATCCTCCTTTCTCAGCCTCCCAAGGACTAGGATTACAGGTATGCGCCACCACACCTGGATTCTTCTCTAAATTCTTACTGAACTAAATGATTGCTACCTAAGATTAGCCAAGCACTTGTATTGCATTTAATATTGTGTATTTTACAAACATAGACCACCTGTTCCCTGGATTCTTACAACTTAAAACTGCCAGACCTCTTCAGAAATCCCCTATATTAGACTCCTACTGCTCCTATAACAAATGACCACAATTTAGTTACTAGAAGCAATACAATTTACCCTCGAGTTATGTGCTCAGAAGCCTAGAATAGGTCTCATTGCCCTAGAGGAGGTGTTGGCTGAGCTGTGTTCTTTTCTGGAGGCTCTAGAAGAGAATCTGTTTGTTTCCCCTAATCCTTGGCTCATGACCCTGAGTCTTTCTCATGCTGCATCACTCTGACACTTTATTTGGCTCCCTCATCTACTCTTAAGGACCCTCATGATTACATGAGTCTCACCCAGACAACCTAGGATAACCTCCATGTCATCGCCAACTGATCAGCAATCTTGATTCCATCTACAACCTAATTCCTCCTTTCCAGGTAAGGGAAAATATTCACAAGACCAAGGGGTTAGGACACAGATGTCCTTGGGGGGAAGCAGTATTCTGACTACCATAGGCATTTATAGGCATGTTATAGGCATGTTGACATGTTATCGAGCCTTCCTTTCCTTAAAAAAATACAATTGAGCCAGGACTGCTCATTTATCTAGTAACACCGCTACGTATTATTTTCCTTCCATTCAAAAACAAGCCCCAACACACACACACACACACACACACACACACACACACAAAAAAAAAAAAAAAAAAAAAAAAAAAAAAAAAAAAAAAAAAAAAAACACACTGAGAGCTGTAATATCCTATAGCAAGGCAATTTATCCTGAATGCCTATATTTTCCAAATGTCACTTTTTGCCAATGCCCACTCACCAAATATCATGACCATTTGGAGTTATTAGGAAGAAGGGAGGAGGGAGAAGAGAGAAAAAAGGAATGGTACTAGCTACAGTTCCAGGAGAAATTCTGCATGGGAACAAAAAGAAAAAAAGAAGAAATAATAAGGAGCATATCAAAGAAATGTCTATGTTGCAGAGAGTCCTCTAAGCCCTTAGCAAAAGTCTGAGTAATAATCAGGCTTACAGGAATCCTGAACCACTGAAGGCCCCCATCCAATATTCCACCACGTCCTCTCTCCCACAATGCTTTCATACATTGCCTGAGGAAGGTCATCTGACTCATTCACAACAGTATCAGAATTAAACAGGAAAAAGCAAACAAGCAGGATAAAGCAATAAAGTCACATAAGACCATTATCATATCTTTTCTCCAGCAAGATAATCAGAGTATTGTTTCCAGCTCTTTAAAACAATATATGACAAATCAAATCCAATCTTTAAATGTCTACAATAAGCTTGGGTCCAAACATCATTTGCTACTTCAAAATTTGAAGTAATAAATTTTGCAAGTTGTATAATATCCTTAAAATCAGTCAAATAGATATATGTGTATACTTTCTATAGGTATCATTTAGGGAATTTTTTAGCAAAACAAATAAATTCCAAGAATATTGCTATGTATTTTAATTTATACCTGACTTTATGTCTGAAATCATGGTGAAAATTAACAAGGAAATCTAATTCATTCTTATGATTTCAGCTATGAAAACAATCAACCTGGCCAACCTGCCTCCTTTTAACCTTATCTAAAGTATACAATCTTCCTGAAATCTGCCCCTATAGTTCATCAGGGTCTTGTCATTTCTTCTTCTAAACTCTTTCTTGATTGTCCCCATTTTTCATCCCCCCCTTCATTTTAGACATCACAGTTTGAATTAATGATCAGGGTAAATTTTTTTTTAACCCATGAGGACAGGGATCATACCTCTTTCTTCCCAGCTCAGCTCTAAGCCCACCACCTAGCTGGCTAGCAAACGCTGAATGAATAAATGGTTCCTACCTCCATTTTTCTTTTTGACATACTTTATTTGCACAAGGCACTATTTTAAGTGTGTTGTATATATTAACTTAATTCTTATCACCAACCTAATTATGTGAGAACCATTATTACCTCGTTTTACAGATTAGAAAATGGGAATAGAAAAGTTCAATAATCTGCACAAAGTCATACAGCAATTAATAACAGATAACATTTGTTGAGTACTTAATACATTCCAGGCAGGCTACTGATAGTCTTTGTATAAATTATAAAAAGATGCTCTTAGGGGTTTATCTTCTTTTGGATAGATGAATTTCCTTCTTTTGAGATGAATGAGTTCCTTCTAAAGCACAGTGCTCATAAATAAGGGCAAGTTCCCACCTGTACTAGCCCCTTGACCATGAGCATAGGTCATAGACACAGCCTATGCAAAATATCATGCAGTTCCACACTGCTCTGAGAGTAAATGGTGATTAGCCCCCAGCAGCCCTATGAGATGGACGTCATTATTATCATCATTCCTACATTAGAAAAGCAAGAACCAAGGCCAGAGAACTCTGGCTAAGAGTTGTCCAGCTGTTGAGGGACAGAGGTAGGATTCGAGCACAGGCATTTTGGTCCTGCAGCTCACACTCCTAACATATCTCTAGAGTAAACTGCTTAGTCTAGTTCCTACAACAGCCTCCTAATGGGTCTCCACACCTTCAGACCTGTCCACAACTCAATGCACCACTACTGCCACAGTGAATTTCTAAAGATATTAACCTCTTTATCTCTCCTTCATGTTCAAAACCCTACAATAACTTTTCCACCCTCCCTCAAGATAGTCAAGACTCCTTTCTGTGGCTGAGAAGGCTCTGTATAATCTTAGCCTGGTCATCCTCAATTCAGACTGCTCAGCCTTCCCTCTGCTTCAACCCCTCTCTGCACTCAAAGCCATAACCACACCAAACATGCTGTTGCAGGCATCTTTACCTTCTACCTTACCTCAGGCCTTGGCACATGGTGTCCTTTAAACCTGGAACCCTTTCCTCCTTCTCTTTAGCTCCTCTCACACCACAAGTCTCAGACTAAGTGTCTCCATCTCTGACCCATGTTCTCTCAACATTTGATCTAAATTAGAGCCCTGGGTGAACCCTCTCATCTCATCCCCTGCTTCCCTTTATAGTAATATTACATATTCACATTTATTTGCTATTTATTCATTTAATACTGTTTTCCCCAATTGTGAGTTTCACAATGGCAAGGGAAGTATTAATTTTGTAAGTTAATTATAAACTCAGCTTTTTGCACATTTCACATTTCCTGGCACATACAGGCAAACAAATATTTTTTTTTTTTTTTTTTTTTTTTTTTTTGCGGTACTGGGGATTGAACTCAGGGGCATTCTACCTCCAAGCTATACCCCCAGCCCTATTTTTTATTCTTTATTTTGAAACCGGGTCTCACTAAGTTGCGGAGTGCCTCACTAGGTAGTTGAGGCTGGCCGCGAACCCGGATCCTCCGGTCTCAGCCTCCCGAATGCTGGGATTACAAGCCTGCGCCACCACGCCCGGCTGCAAACAAATATTTTTAATGTCCCTCCTGTGTGTTCACGTGCCTCCCACCACAGCACACGTCATAGCATACTATAGCTGCCTGATTATGTCTTTATTCCCCCATGAGATTGTGGCTGTTTTAAGTACTGAAGACAAAGATTGCCTCTGACATGGGCCCACTACTGACCCCCCCCCAGCATCTAGCACAATGCCCAGCACATAGTAGGCACTCAAAAAATCCAGAATAAATGAATGAACAAGTACAAGTAACTGGCCCTATTATCACTGCCATAAATGACAACAATAGATTAAAGAATTATTCTACTTTAACCACTTAAAAAAATAAAATCTATATGGAGCAGTGAGAGAAAGCTAGCAGCTTCAAAATCTCACCCAATATTGTTCACTAGCCACAAGGAACAATGGACCAACCCATGTCTATATAAAAAGTGACCTGCCAGCTTAGTCAAAAATCTCATGGGTGACCACTTGGAAATCTCAGCATATACTTGCCAAGTCCTACAGAGATCAAAGCCAGAGAGCTGCAAAAGAACTATCAAAGAAATGATCTGACATGGCTATCAACAGACATTAAATTACTACCCATCAAGGGAGGTCCTGAGGACACACATCCTTCTCAATGGACAGTTAAATGATTTCCTATCATTCTGAAGAGAGTAAAAAAAAGATACATTCAGATATTTTGAAGGTAAGAACAAAACACAGTATAGTACTAGATCCTGCTAGTACATAGCAGGATCTGAAAGGCCTATAGAAAAAAACACCATTCCTGAAGAAGACAATCTGATCAAAGAATTAGGCATCTTTTCTCTGTACATTTGCAACAGAAACTGGACCAGAGAGTCTCCTCGGACTTTGAAATGGGAACCAGATCCTCCAGGCCTACAACAGCAGAATACTGTTTTCATCATATAAGTCAGGGTTGCCAAGTAGGTAGGAAGGAATGTCAGGCAATCTTGGAACCCATAAATATGAAGCATGAACAGTTGTGTCATATAATTACAGCAATTCCCAAATGCTACCAATAGTGGCATTTCATTAAATTAATGAGAATATTTTATAACAATATAAATTTCCTTGTGTTTTCTCATCATTGGGTGGGGTTCATGAAACTCCATCCTCTCTATAGTTCAACGTCAGGTCTCCTTTTCTAGCCACAGACCAATTAGCTCCATATTCTATTTCCAATATCAAGATGCTAAGCAGAAGAAGCTGAAAGCTAACTACTCAATGTACCTTCTTCCAATATCCTCTAGTCATCGCTGCTTTGTTCAGCATCTCATTAGTGCCAAAGTCAGTACCTTAATATGCATGACACTGACTTTGCTGAGTATGGTTTATTCCCTCAGGCATTTGTGAACCCAACCCCCTTCATCCAAAATAGAAGCATAAATAAAATGGTATCTTAAGAGATAAACAAATTGTTTGCTTGTTTCTTTTTGTGGTACTAGAAATTGAACCTCTAAGCTATACCCGCAGCCCTATTTTATTTTTTACTTTGAAATATGGTCTCACTAAGTTCCCAAGGGCCTTGCTAAGTTGCTAAGGATGGCTGTGAATCTGCAATCCTCCTATCTCAGCATCCTAAATACTAGGATTACAGGCATGCACCATCATGCCTGGCTATAAATTGTTTTTTATATATGTGCAAATATTCCACAATTCTGTATAACTGAAATGCACCCCCTCAAAAAAAAAAAGTCAACATGCCATTGGCAGCATATGAAGTGGGTTTATTTGCTTCAAAGCTATTTGGATGAACTTGATTAAGAGTTTGCCCTCTTAATCTTACCCTGATGATGCTCCCAGGCAGCCACAGGGCCCCTCACTCATAGTCACCCTGCTTTGGAAGATCTGAGCACTTCTGAGTGTCTTTCTACTCCTGACTATTATGCCTGCCAACAGACAATGTTCCCCTTTGGCACTGAATTTGGAACAGATTTCCTCTGGAGCAGTTTTTGAAACTGTAACCAGGAGAAAAAAAAACCTTAAAGATCATTCAACCACAAAAAAATATATATATATATATTTTTGGCTATTTGCTGCATTACCAGAGACTGGTTTTTATTTTTAGGAACATTTTCATGAAACAAGACTTTGCATCTTTTTACCAAGCATAGCTGATCCAGTTCCTTTTTTTCTTCATCCTTATTTCCAATCTGAACTCAAGAGTTGCTTTCTCCTGCAAGAGATATGCTATCCTTGACATATATAAAACTTGGGTGGGCAAAAGAAGCAAAGTAAGTTCATGGGTCCATTCTCATGAAGCCCAGAGTGATTCTGAAGTCCCAATCCTGTGACAATTGTTGAAGTCACAAATACTCCAAGGATGCTGAAGAGATGGAAGACTTGGGGGCCCAGGATTTGAGAATTTCAAGAAAGCAGAACCAAAACATTTTTCTCCCATGCTGTATGATGATTCCATATGTAAATCTCTTTTCTCTTTTGTCTCTTTTTGTGGTACCAGAGATATAACCCAGGGACATTCTACCTCTGGGCTACACCCTAGCCCTAATTTTTTTATTTTGAAACAAGGTCTCACTAAGTTACCACATGCTGACCTTGAACCTGTGATCTTCCTGTCTTAGCCTCCCAAGTAGTGGGATGACAGGCATGTGCCACCATGCCCAGCTCATATGCATAATATTTAGGAAGCATAGAGTTCCTACATAGGAGGTCTCCTTTTAATAAGCAAGTACCTTGGAATAAACACCATTGCTGCAACTATTCAGCACTCACCTTTGTATAAATTTTTTAAAAACACTGCTTCCTTCACCTCCCACCTCAGAATTTTCCCTGAGAACAAAGCCTGGGGTGGATTTCGGCTTTCCTCACTGTTTCTGCTCAATCTCTCATTGTCATTGAATGCTGCTTGCATTTCTCTGTAAAACTAAGGCAACATTCATTTTTCCATTCAATCATCACATATTTCAGGCATGACTGTGGGTGAGGCTCCTGGACTCTGTGGAGAATTTAAGGTAAATAAATGTTTTTTTTACAGGAAAGCATCCTCATTCTCACTGAACTAACATCATGGACAAAAGAATAGAAGGCACTAAGATAAAATGTGCCCAGTGCTGGTGAATATCCTGGTTTCACTGGAATATAAGAGAGTCGTGGGTGGTTGTGCTTAAAAAGGACTTGCATGATCAACCAATGAAAGACCATGTGGAAGCAGTTTTTAGAAAAGGAAATTAGTGTGCCAGTGCTGAACTTTGAGGATTTGAACTCAGTAATAGACAACAAAATAGATAAGAGCATGTCCAGGGTAGAGAGAGGCTAGAGAAAGGCCAGTTAGGAGGTTGCTAGATCATATTCTTATTCAAACTTCAAACGCCAACCACTAGCATGGTAAGGGAATAGTATACATCCTTACTGCATTAACACAGGCCTGACACTATGGCATGCTTTAGACAGTAAAACAGGAACAGAGAGAACATGTGCCACCTTCAGCAAAATCTGAAGAGCCATTGTGTGGTTCCATCATGTGCTCTTTTCTCTTCGCCACTGTTACGATTTGGATCTGGAACATCCCGCTAGAAAAGCTCCTGTTGGCAGTGCAGCAAGGTTCAGAGGTGGGGAATGGCTGGAAGAAGTGGGTCACTGGGAGCATAGTCTTAGGATTATATCTGACCCTGGTTGCTTCCTGTGTGTGTGTCTCTCTCTCTGTTTCCAGCCACCATGATGTTTCTGCCTTGGAGTTGGCCACCTACGGACTGCACCTCTGAAACCATGAGCCAAAATAAACTTGTCATCCTGCAGGTATTTTATTTCAGGTATTTTGATCACAGTGACACAAAAGTTAACTAATACAGCCAACAATATCCCAGGGCTGCTCTTTCAATCTGGGTCTCAGAACGACACCATGGAGCAGAGATGCAGCCAACTCAGAACATACAAGTAGAAGGGTTGATAAATGCTCCTTTATTTTTGCAATCTATTTAGATTTGGGGCTTGTGTGTTAGTCCAGCATCACAACTTCACTGACATGGAAGTCAATGCATAATGAAGGTGAAAGCAATAAGGTCTTAGACTATGTAGATGAAGTCGCATTGTATAGAAAAAGGCAATGATGATAATAATCACAAAAACAAAAAGATATCATCATTTAACATTCATTTTGTATTTATGTGTCCAGAATTAGGTTAACCACATCTTATTTACTCCTCATAGAGCCAGAATTTAAACATGCATCTGTTTAACACCATAGTAGTACTATTTCACATTTTTTTTCCCAACAAGGAGAAAAACTTGGTAGTTACCTGTGCTTATGCAATAGTGTAGTTAACTCAGAAAACTTGGCTTGCTCAAACCCTGCACATTGTCTCAAGAAAGAGCTCTCTTTAGGGCTGAATTTTGGCTAACTCCTGGGAGTGAGCTCTGAGCCCTAGGAGTGTTGTGTACCTAAGGACTTGCATCATATGGTACCAGTTTAATTAGATAGTTTATGCTAACAATGTGATTCATGGTGGATGACTGTTCATCCTTTGGGAGTTGGAGTCTGAATAGCTGAAGTGAGTCAAACATGTGCTGCATGCCCACATAACAGACCTCCATGCACCCAGTACTTGGTATGTTTCCCTCCAGACCTCATCCCAATCCCTTTCCTTCCCCATACATGTTACTGAGATTGGTATTCATAATTTTGCATATGTACATAGCATAGCATTATTTGAACTGTTTCCTTCTTTAAGTATCCCATCTCTAAAACCTCCCTCCCTTAGATACCCTTTATTGCCTATTGAAGTTTCTCTTCTTTATCTGAAATCACTTTTGTTTCCTAATCTCTCTCTCTCTCTCTCTCTCTCTCTCTCTCTCTCTCTCTCTCTCTCTCTCTCTCACACACACACACACACACACACACACACATACACACACACATAAGATAAAATATACAACCCTTCATTTTCTGAGTCTGGTTAATATAATATAATATAATATTCTCTAGTTCTATCCATTTTCCTGCAAGTGGCACAACTTTGTTCTTCTTTATAGCTGAGTAAAGTTTCATTGTGTGTATATACCATGATTTCATAACCCAATTCATCTGTTGATGGACCCTTAGGCTGGTTCCATAATTTGGCTATTGTGAATAGTGCTGCTATAAACATGGATATGTATGTCTCACTATAATATCCTGAATTCAATTCCTTTGGAAAGATACCCAGGCGTGGTATAGCAGGGCCATATGATGGTCCCATTACCAGTCTTCTAAAGAATCTCCACACTGATCTCTATAGCAGCTGTACTAATTTGCAGTCCCATCAACAGTGTATAAGGGTTCTTATTTCCCCACATTCTCACCAACATTTATTATTGGCAGTTAGATGACTGCCATTCTAACCGGAGTTAGATAGACTCTCACTGTAGTTTTGATAAGCATTTCCCTGATGTTCCATATGTGATATGTCTCATATTCCAATGTGTTTTTAAATTTTTATTTTCCTATGAAACAATAAAATTGGGTTCATTTCAGAGGTTTCTTTAAATAATGTTGCTGTGAAAGTCAGAATTCTGGCTAAGCCCTCCCATTTCATCTGAATAAGCAGCTCTTCCATGTTTATGTCCCCTTACATTTCTTGTTGAGGTATCATAAAAACCTGCATCTGCCTTAAATTTTCCTTCTCATTTTCTTGGCTTTACCCTTTATTCATAGAGACTACATAAACATGACTACTTTAGGAAGAGAATCATGAATTAGTTCTAGGGTCCCATATCAGAGAGTGAGTACTAGGAAAATCTAAGTCAGTTCTACAGCCAGTCATGCCCCTACTACATTTGTATGATGGAGAATTCCAGTCTACCATTTAGGATCAAGTTGTTGAGAAACTCAATGGAGTGTAACCTTCAAACCAGTGTCTCAAAAGCTCCCTCCTGTGTGCATATGAATAATAACGCATCTGAGGAAAAGGTCATTGAAGTAAGTGAAGAATAAAAACAGAGACCAATTTTCAGATCTCAAAAAAATGTTCTTAGACACAAGAAAATACCATAATTATTATTTATATATGTGTGATTATTAAAATTTAAAAATAATTAAGTGTACTATTTTTGTATAGATCAAGGCATCAGCAAATGAAATGGATACATGAAAAAATGTTTATTTTTCTATAAGAGGTATGAAAAACAGGGCAAAAAAGAAAAGGAACTGGATATGTTCCAACCATAAGTATACTCAAAAAAGAAAAGATAATCCATCTGATTATAACATAAGCAACTGATTCGTATGTTTGAGTCAAAAAAAGAAATTTTATGAAAATAAACCAAAACATCTGTTGTACTTTCCAGAAAGTATTTGCCTAATGGAAATGTTTTCCGGTTTCCCTTTTTTGCCCATTTATCTTTCCCGTAGGGAAAAAATATACTACAGTGAAGACTGTTGTGTAAATCAGCTACTCCCAAGAAAAAAGTAGGCTTCCAGAATATCACAACCAAGGCTGGCCTCAAAGACTTTTGATTCTGACCTCCATGTCTTACAAAGTGAACTAAAAGTGAATGAATTTATCCAAGTGCACAGAATTGAAAAACTAAGAACAGATCTCTAGTCTTATTTTCTAATTTGATCATTATTCCTTATGTAGCAAGTTATCGCTCCATTTTCAGCAATAGTAACAAATAATAAACAGAAAAGTACAAATACTTTAATGTTAAAATGTACTGAGTACTCACTCTGTGCCAAGCATGTTTTAAGTATATTATATAAATTAACTCATTTAGTACTAAAATAGCTCTCTGAGGCTATATTACTCTCCCATTTTATAGATGAAGAATCTGAGACAGAGAAGTAAGTACCTGCCCCAAAGATCTTAAATAAGTGGTAGAGCCACTATCTTAGCCAAGCAGTCTAACTCTAGACACCAAATTCTTGTTATTCAAAATTCAGTGGATCATCACCTATAGGAGTAAACCTTATTATTTAGGAAACATAAAATCAAAATCTGTGATAATAAAAACAGAAATAGCAACAAACAGCAGGAAAAATAAAAAGTGTCTTAGAAGGAAAATTCTTAATTAATAGAGCAAATCTGAAGTTCATAAGTATCCAATTTCATACAAATCATATAAATCGAGGGCAGGACTCTTTACTATCAACTGAAATCAGGCTTATCTATAATTAGAAATTATCCTTATCTATCCATTCAAGCAATCCCTCCTCTAGGCAATTCTTGGTTAGCCTATTTTCTAAGTTATAAAACCAGATTTCTTAAGGGGGAGGGGAGATTCTCCTGTTCTCTAATAGGTTCAAATTAATATGAAATTCCTAAAGACACCAGTATTCATCCAACTTTCAAATTCAACAGTAAGTTTCACCTCCTCAAACCTCTCTGCAACCTTTGACCTGTTACTTCTTCCCTCCTCCTGAGCCTAGCTTAAATGGAATCACACCCTTGGCCCTTGCATGGTCTTTCAGACCACTCCTCCCTTTAGCAATTTCCTCCCCATGAATTTGATTGCTAAAGGTCCTTACTGGATTTTCTCATTCCCTCCCTCTGCTTGAGTGACCATACCTATACCCACAGCTTCTACATACTACTAGGGACTAATGCCTTGCCCACTCCCTAGCTCTTTCCTCTAAGCTCTGCATTGCTGGTAGTGCTACCTAACTACCCTAAACTCAGAATAATCAAATCTAAATCCCTTTTATTTCACCAAAAATCCCATTACTCCTCCTGCATTCTTTATTTTGTTTGATTAATTCCCCTAGTCAACAAACTCAAATCTTGAATCATCCAAGACTCCTTTCCTCCCTCTCAAAATATTTCTACTAGTTCATAATTTCTATAAATTAAACTTTCTAGACTGCTTTTGGGCATTTCTCTCTCATTTTGATTTTTCCAAAAACCATCTAGAGTCTGCCTTCATTTCCATGATTTTCCCCATGCCAAAAAAAAAACTATTTTAGGTTGGGTTCACCAGAAGCAGATCCTGAGCTAATAATTTAAGTGCAAATAGGATTTTTCATAATTTATTGATACATTGCAATTATGCAATTATATATCATAGCAAGGTTCAATGTGTTTAAGAAAATACATGCTCTTTTTATGCATTTCCCTCCACATCTCTTCTGCTCTCCCTTCCATTCTCCCGATGAGTTAGTGAGATTGCTAATAATACATTCACATATTGCTGTAGTATTAACTGTTTCCCTCCCCAACCTTCTTCCCCTCACCTCTAACCCTTTCAACTATTCTTCTGATACATCTTTGCATTATTTAAAGTCCCTTATATTTCACTAAGACTTGTACAGAAAGTGACTGACAAGGGAACAGGTCAAAGGTTGCAGAGAGGTTTTGAACATGGGATAGGCACTGGCAGCACCTGCCATGAAATCCTTCCAGAGCCTGCACAAGCTTCATAAAAAACTCAAATGCCTCTGCACAGCCTGCAAGATCTTCCATGATCAACTCTTGCTTTACTCTCCAGCATAATTTCTCAGGCTGCATGGTCCAATGTGCATGGGCCCTAATTCTATCAATCTACCAACCGTTTCCAAAATGCACAATATTGCTGCTACCTCTATTTCCTCTTCTCAGAATATCTGTCCCATCTTCCAACCTTACTTCCATCTACCTGGAATACCCCCACCTTTTTTTTTTTTTTTTTTTTTTTTTTTGCGGTACTGGGGATTGAACTCAGGGGCATTCTACCTCCGAGCTATACCCCCAGCCCTGTTTTTTATTCTTTATTTTGAAACCGAGTCTCACTAAGTTGTGGAGTGCCTCACTAGGTAGCTGAGGCTGGCCGCGAACCCGGATCCTCCAGTCTCAGCCTCCCGAATGCTGGGATTACAAGCGTGCGCCACCACGTCCGGCTCCCCCACCTTTTTTTGACAAGATGCTGCTCTTGGATCTTGTCCTCTCTCAAGCCTTCCCTCCTTTCCTGGCACCCCAACTGAGCACTTCCATCTGTGCCATTTGTCCAGCCTTCTGTCTATCCCTACCAAACCACACAGGAGTTGTTTGTCCACATGGCTAGACAAGGCCACCAAACTGTGAACTCCTGACATGCAAGGACTGTGCTTGATTTCTTTCTCTCTAATTCCCCACTGCCAAGACCAAAGCCAGAAAGTGGGAAAATATCAACTAGTTCTTCAAAGATTGATAGGTCATGTAAAATAATAATGTAAGTCTATAATTAATATGAAAAAGCCTAGACCAAAAGGAACTCTTTGAAATAATGATAATTTTCTCTTTAATTCATGCTTTTTTAAATGTTTACTAATTAGGATATTTTTCTCCTCTACACACTGGCTAAAAATCAATCTCATTCACTCTGCTTCCACTTTTTAAGCTATGTGCCTCTATAATTACCCTGGTTTCTTTAAAGGAAATCTAATGCTTTAAGGGCCACTCTTGGGGAGCCCCAAAGAATGAACCCCAGACATATGCACTCATGGATATTTTCTGACAACATTTCAGCTTCTCAAATTCAGAGTCTATTTCATGTTTTTAACAGGTATGTTTCAGTGAACCCAAGTAGATACCCCTAAAAGAAGCAAGTATAATTACCTTCCTGAAACTTTCTTATAAGCACCTGAAGGTCACCTTCATCTTTCTCCCAGCAGGGGACATTTTCCGGATTCGATGCTGATAGGCAAAAAGTCAATGCAGCATGGGGCAGCTAGGGGAGTCCTGCTCATCAGCTTCATCATAAGGTATGTGTTTACATGTAAATGTACACAAACCTAAATAATGATTAAATTAAGAATCTGGAGATTTTTTTAAACAAGACAGAATAAAAAGGAGAAAGAGAAATGAATATAATGAATTATATTTCTAAAGGTCATTTAGTTCAGCCAAAATTGACCCTGTTTACATTGATGTGAAAATTAAGCATACTGTGGATATTTTTGATCTAGGCTCTCATGACACGGTGTGTACTGTTATGTGAGATTTTGCAATTCATTGATCACTATCACCATGTCTAATGGAAACTAAATTGCCTTCAGTGCATGCAGAGGTGATTTCTGCTTTTACTCTCCTAATTCTCCCTTACCTTATAGTTTCACAATAAGAAGGAAAAACAGCCACCATAGATCTTCCTTGTTGAAGATTTTAACATTGGATATTGCTGCCCATCACCTGTGTTTTGGGTTCTGCCCTGACCAACATTGGGATTCTCTAATCTGAGAAGATAAAAATCTACAAATACAGTAACGAGGCAGTCTGTTAAGCTGAAAGCAAAGAATGAAACTTGGAACACCCTGTTCATAAGTCAGGTCTGAAGTTTATGTTTTATTTCATATTTTCAGGCACACTGTAGACAGCCAAGGAGTTGCTATTCAAAATGTTTTGTTGACCTCATAAGAAGCAATGTAAATAGACTTCCTAGCCAAATGACGCCAATGCTGAGCCTACTGTCTATGTACTATTATATTTTGTGAGGTTTTTGTGTATACTGCTTCCAATTCCTTGTGCTCCTGGGCAGGTCTGCTTTGGTGTAAACTGATACTAATCTTTGCAGGCCACTGTTTTTTCTAGTTCCTCCATACTGGCTATAAAACTAAGGGTAACAGAGGGTGAAAAGGTAACAAAGGGGTGTCTATACTAACTCTCTTTTCCATTTCTACATTCTTTGGTGTTCTTTAACTGGGGCCCATGTTCAAGGGTTATTTAATGGGCAAACTGGCTACCTAACTAAGCAATCCCCAATGGATAACAATAGTTAGCCATTAATTCAACAAATTATAACTTGTCTAAGCATCATTACTTTCTTTTCTTCTCTCTCTCTCTCTCTCTCTCTCTCTCTCCACTCCTTTGAGAAAAATGACAGAATTTTAATCTATATTTTACTATCTGAGAAATTGCAATGTAGAAAGATTTTATATTTTACACATGGTCAAAGAGCAGGTCTATGAAAGGACTGAGATAAAACATAAGTCATGTAAAAGAAATTCCATTGTTCTTTCCCTCATCCATCCCTAAGCTTATACAAAATTCCATTTCAGAACAAATAGCAGTTGTTATGGTTTGCATATGGAATGTGTCTCATAAAAGGTCATGTTTTAGCAATGCAGCAGTGTTCAGAGCTGAAATAATTGAACCATGAGGGCTCTAACCTCATTGATGGATTAACCTATAGGATGGAACAATAATTTGAATGAATTTACTGGGCAGTAACTGTAGGTAGGTGGGACATGGCTAGAGGAAGTGGGATATGGCCTAACGGGGATATGGCCTTGGACTCTATCCCTAGTCCTTCTTCTCCTCTCTCTCATCTCTCTGCTTCCCAGCTACCATGAGCTGAGTGGCTTTTCTCTTACATACCCCGCTGCCATTATGTTCCTTCCTTGGAGCCAGCTACCCATGGACTACACCTCAGAAACCATAAGCCAAAATAAACCTTTCTTTCCCTAAGTTCATTCTTTTTTCAGTTATTTTGTTATAGTAACAAAGAAGCTAACTAATAAATTGGTGAAAAGATATTTTAATCACAGAATTTATCTACATGAGGTCTAAGCCTGTGGATGAATTAGGAGATACTTAGATTCCTGAAACTGTATTCAACATGTTTGTATGTGTACACTTTTCTGGGGAGCCAATGACACTAAAGTGGTTAAGATTGATTTAATTATATGATTTATATTGTATATATTTTAAATAAAGAAGCATCCTCAATTATGTATGAAACTTGATACTTCTCTTAACTGTCACCTAAAATGTATCTTGTTATAATTATCCCCATATAATAAGCTATCTCAAACTTTGAGCTTAAAACAACAATCATTTTGTTTTCTCACAAATCTGAAACTTGGGCAAGACTCAGCAGTCACAGTTCATCTCTGTACCATGTAATGCTGGATGGGATCACCCCACTGTGGCTAGAGAACCTACTTTCAAGATGGCTCTTGAACAAGGCAGGCTTTGAGTTCCTCTCCACATGAAGCCATCTGTGAGGCAGATGTAGCTTCCTTACTGTATGGTGGCTGGGTTCCAAGAGCAAGCACCTCACGAAACAGAAAGTGGAAGTTTCCAATTTCTTAAGCTCTGTACCCAGAAACTGACACAGTGTCATTCTATCAGTCAAGAAGTCATAAGAGTGCGGCCAGCCTCAGCTACCTAGTGAGGCACTCCGCAACTTAGTGAGACTCGGTTTCAAAATAAAGAATAAAAAATAGGGCTGGGGGTATAGCTCGGAGGTAGAATGCCCCTGAGTTCAATCCCCAGTACCGCAAAAAAAAAAAAAAAAGAAGTCATAAGAGGATTCAAGGGAGATAGCATTAACCCCATGCTTTGATGGGATGAGTGTTAGGATTTTTAGTCCATGTTATTAAAATCGCCCCATGTCTCTTGAGGCATCTTTTCTCCTGTAATTTGCTCCATTACTAATCTACCCTCTCTTTGCTGTGGGAGAAACCAAGCTCTGACATTTCTCACATTTCTCATTTCGTAGAACAACTTTGCAGGTGATCCAACCTACTATTGACACTTGACCTGCCCCTCTCTGGTTACACCTGGCTCTTTCTTAGCTCCTACATGTCCAACCCTCCTGAAACTTTTTTCCTCCACTGCTAGTCACCTGAGTGTTCTGTGTAACTATGTGTTTAAAGAAATAATAGCTAGCCAGGTGTGGTGGCACATGCCTATAGTTTCAGAATTTGGGAGGCTGAGACAAGAGGATTTCAGGGTCAAGGACAGCCTCAGCAACTCAGTGAGACTCTCAGTAACCTAACAAAACCTTGTTTCAAAATAAAAAGTAAAAGCCAGGCGTAGTGGCGCACAATTGTAATCCCAGTACTCAGGAGGCTGAAACATGAGGATCACAGGTTCATGACCAGCCTCAGCTACTTAGTGAGGCCCTTCACAACTTAGTGAGACCCTATTTCAAAATATAGAATAAAAATTAGAGCTGAGGATACAGCTCAGAGGAATAATGTTCTGGGTTCAATCCCCAGTAGCACACACAAAAAAAATAACAATAAAAGAATAAAAAGTAAAAATGTAGAATTCCCCTGGGTTAAATACACACACACACACACACACACACACACACACACACACCCAAGAACTGCTATCCAATAGCTTTATGGTGGGTGGTTGTAAGTTCTATGTAGAGGCTGAGAGAGAAAAGTCCCCAAGGAATTCCTATTAGAAACAAGTAATGCACAGCAAGGAGAGAGGAATGACCTTTGCCTGCATCCTCCTCGAACTGTGGGTGGGGTTTGAGCACCCTCCCCCAGTCTGTTTCTAGTCACTAACCAACCTTCCTGCCCTTTGAAAAGTGAAAGTTATTCAGATTTTCAAGGAAATGCCAGCCAGTACTTACATTATCTGCATCACTTCCCCCATCTCCTTATTAATTCAAATGAGTGATCCATAAAATCTGTTATCAGCAATGAAACATTCTCTGATACTCTGCCTCTGGCCCCCTCGGGCGGGCCTTTGGAAATGGTCTGCATTTTTCTCTGCAGCTAAATCCAAGGAGTACCAGCTAAAGGGGAAATCCATCCACAAGGCCCAGCCTGAAGGGGCTATAAGCTTTTATTCGGAAGAGCAACCTGGTGCCCAGGAAGTTTTTCCTCTGCGCATTCAGCCACTGGCTCCCATCCATCAGGATGCCTCACCCCTCTGGACTCTGTGTCTGTGTTCCCTCTGCTTGGAACATCTTCCCCCAGAAAGCCACATGGCTCATTTCTTCTCCCTGACATGAGTTGTCATGTCTTTACGT
Organism: Graphiurus murinus; assembly: GCA_004027655.1. NCBI lineage: Eukaryota > Metazoa > Chordata > Mammalia > Rodentia > Gliridae > Graphiurus > Graphiurus murinus. The sequence continues at coordinate 28,420 of PVLC010015148.1, forward strand.
ACGTATCACCTTCTCAATGAGCTTGTGCTGGCAGCCTCATTGAAAACCTATACATCACCTCACACACACCCCACTTCCCATCACTACCCTCTCCTTACCATTTACTCATCACTCAACACTAGTATATGACATCTTGTATCTGTTGTCTGTCTACCCTTCTACAATGATAGCTTCATGAAAGCAGGGATTTTTTTATGTCTTACTAGTTGGGCTAGAACAGTATCTGGTACCAAGTCAATACGCAGTAAATATTATTAATAATTTAACAAACTATTGATCCAACCTGTAGCTGTCCCCCCAAGATAATAACAGTAGTTCCCTGTCACATGGTCTACTCTAAGATAGAGAGCTTAAATCTGGCTCAAACAGCCACCCATTCATATTTGTTCCCTACTACTACTTTAAAAAATGACCACAGACTTTTGCATATGACAACAGAAGTTTATTTTCTTATAGCTTGGTGGGCCAGCAGTCAGATATGGGTCTCAATGGTCTAAAAACAAGATCATCATGGGGTTACATTTCCTTATGGAGATTGTAGGGGAAATCTGTTCTCTTGCCTTTCCCAGCTTCCAGAAGCCATCTATATTCCTTGTTTCCTGCCCGTCCCCCATAAATGACGGTATCACTACCAATATCACTAACACATATGGGGAGGGAAAAAGTGGGAGCAGCGTGAGATGTGGAAGGAAATACACTAATGGATGTGTGCATGTATGTTTGTATCACTTTGAATCTTACTGCGATGTACAATTATAATGAACCAATAAAAGTATATATTTTTACAAAATTGCAATGTCACATCCCAGGATGGTCTTTCTATTTTAAAATAAACCAGTTAACAATTTTAATTTTATCTACACCTTTAATTCCTCTTATCCTGTAACCTAACATATTCATGGATCCCAGGGATAAAAAAGGGGACCTCCTTGAGGTCCCATTATTCTGGCCTCACCATCCTCGGGAGGGTACTGGGATTTAACTCAAGGGCATTCTACCTCTGAGCTTCACCCTCAGACATATTTTATTTATTATTTTGAAACAAGGTATCATTAAATTACAAAGGGCTTCATTAAGTTACTGAGACTGGCCTTGAACCTGTGACCCTCCTGTCTCAACCTCCCAAATACTAAGATTATAAGTGTGGGCTACCACACCAAACTCTTTCATCAATTTGATTACTGTGGTCTTTCTTATCCAGATCCACATTAAGTCCTTATGTTTGGTCCTTTCATTAGTCATGGTTAAGGTACAGGGCTGAGAGGCAGAAGACATTCCACTCAAGATGCTCTCTGAAACTTACTCCTCTAATCTGGTGATCAAGATAAATCACAATCACTGAGACCCCTTCTTTTCAACAGAAAAGTGGAAATAACAAAATCTACTATTATGGTTTGATAAAATGTCCCCTGAAGATCTCATGTATTGATGCTCTGAGTTGATACAATTAAATCACAAAGGTTATAATCTCATCAATGGATAAACCCATTGTGATAGATTTACTGGTTGGTAACCAGGACAGTTGGGGTGGGGCTGGAGAAGGTGAGTCCTTTGGGTGTGGTCTTAGGGATGTGCTTTTGTCTTTGAATCCCCTGGCTGGCTAGCTCGCTTGCTTCCGCCTCCATGATGTGATGATGTGAGAGCAGAGCCCTTGCTCTCTCCCTGTTTCTGCTTTCTGCCTCCATGCTCTGTGCTCTGCAGACCCTGGGCTCACATGCACTGAACCCGAGATCTCTAAACACTCTGAGCAAATAAACCTTCCTCTAAGTTGTGTGGTCAGTTGTTTTGGATTATGTCAGTAAGAATCAGTAAGAATGTTCATCAAGACACCTACTTTTATGAAGATGAGATGTGGGATAATGTTTGTAAAAATTCTAGAAAAATCAAACTCCACACAATGTAAGAGATTGTTACAATAAAGATCTCTAGCTCCAAGGATACCCTGACTTTCTATGAATGGTAGTTTTCATTTTATTGATCCTCCTGAGAAATTACACAAATTATCATTTGCATTGTTTTAGGAATATCAAAACTGAAATTGACCATGTCCCTCACAGCCCAAGTCCTACATGACCATAACCTGATTTGCTGATGACAACATTGTGCATAAAAACCAATTGTGAACATGAATTTGGTTTACTCTATTTCTGTATGTATTTTTACATAAATATTTTAAAAATTTAAGTTTATTTATATGTTTTTCCTCAAAATGATAACACTGGGAATCAGATTTTCCTCATCTTTATATGGCAGTATGAAAAATCATTGCTATAATTATTTGTACATTTCCTTCCAGCCTCCTTAAGGGGAAATACGTCTTCTTCATTATTTTAACTCTGGTGCCAGAATCTTGCCTGGCAGAGGTGCTCAGTGGATATTTGTTAAATTAATGAAGGAGCTACTACACCTTCATTATAATAATTTGATTAATTAGAGATGCACATTACAAACTTACCTATGCTGCTTATAAATAGTTATACATCTCTCTTCATCTTCCTTTTCCTATCTCTTATTAATCTCATTTCAAGGTCCCTGCTTCCAAGGCCCTTGTCTCCTTATCTTTAAAGCATTTAATTGAAGTAGGGAATACCAGCCTCCAATTCATGCCACCAATTACCACTCTCACAATCAATATTTCTTCCTAAAGTTGCCCTAGAACGTGTAAAATGGGGAAGAGTTCAAACTCCTTGTTTAAGTAAAAGAAGTAAAGAACTGTAGTATATTTAACTGGATTCTTCCCCTGAAGTAGGTGCCACTATTTCTTCAGTAGAGCCAGGGGAGAATTTCCTTACGGCTAAGAAATGGTCTTGGCAGACAAAGATCTGATTGTGAAGCTCAGGACTTCTGTTGGATGAAGGAAGGCTTGCATCACAGGGGTCAATGGATGACATACCATTAGACATGTTCCAATAAATCAAGAGCTTATACAAATCCCAGGACCTTCCTTTGTGGGGCTCAAGGTACAACCAATTTAAACCTCTACAGAGTGGATGCATCACACATTAGAACAACTTCATAAAAAGACAGTGTAAACTGGTCTTGGATAATTCCACACTGCCTGACTTGCTTTTCTAAGGTAAGAAAGTCTTTGAGCATTATATAATTGTGTCCAATATTTGGGGAGAGACAGTCCAGGAATCAATTCTATTTTTCCCCCTTAAAGCTGAAGAATTTATAAAGAAGAACTCTACAAATACCTCTCCACAAATAGAAAACACTACTCATTTGATCCTGAAGTTAAAGGAATAAAACATGTTGTACTGAATTTCACTTAAAATCCTCCTAGAATCTGGCCCCAAGTGAGTGTGGTTAAAACCCAAGGATGGCCTTCCACTAGTCTTCCAGCCTCCATTCTTTTAGTCAAGATGGTAATAAGCCAGACTTATTAGAAGTAGAGTCATTGACTAAAGAAAACTAATACTGAAGAAAAAAAATACTCTCCCCTCCTAGGAAACTATCCAACAAGAGAAAGAGTATGTTCAAACATCATAAAATGGGATCTCTCCCAAGAGCAAATCCCAACATTGCCTCAGAGTCTTGGTTGTAGGCTTATTTCCTTAAGCCTATGTATTTGTAGAGATTTTAGGCACCTTATAGATTCTTACGTGTACTCCCTAAGAGGTTAAAAGTAGTTAACATCGCATCAAATTCACTTTAAACTTCCCATTGGTACACACATAAATTCAAAAACACAGATGCTGCCAGTAATCTTACCTGTGTATGTGTGGTCCTTGTACTCCCTACCAGGCAAGCCAATTTTAAACTACAATGAGTAACTCCATAGCTTCTTTATCTTCGTTAAGTTGCATGCTTTTGCAACTTCTCACAGTTTATTTTCATTTCTAATGTATCAATAAAATAATAAATATAAAAAATCACAAAAAAGATCCTCCTAGGCCTGGTATGCTGGTACAAGCCTATCATCCCAGTGTTTGGGAGGCTGAAATAGGAAGATCTGGTTTGAAGCCAGTCTCAGCAATTTGGCAAGACCCTCAGCAATTTGGCGAGACCCTCAACAATTTAATGAAATCTTGTTTCAAAATTTAAGAAATAAATAAAATAGGGCTGGGGTAGCTCAGAGATACAATGCCCCTGGGTTCAATCCCCAGTACCACAAAAATAAAATAAAATATAAAAGGGTTAGGGGTGTAGCTTGGAGGTAGAATATCCCTGGGTTCAATCCCCAATACCAATAGATATAAATAAATATGTAAATAAATACATATTCTTGGATCTAGAAAATAAAGGAAAAGATAACTTAGCAATGTGAATTTTGCTGACAAAAAAAAATCAATTCAACAAACAATTCCATAGTAATCACTTTGCAATATTCACAGAAAATATCTTTGGATCCAAACTTTATATTGAAGAGGTAGCATTTAAAACTATTTTCATTTTAGGCAGTCACTGAACACTGAGATGGCAAGGGTAAGTAAAAACCTCTTGAGAGTACATTTTTCTTCATCATCCTACCATAGATTCTGCCATGGGGAAAAAAATAGTTCCACAATAAAATATTCATCTAATTCTGTTAGGAAACTCATTCACATGTTGTAAAAAAGGCTTCAGTAAATGATTCCCCAGAGAGCTGTGTTTCAATTACCTACAAATTTACCTAAATTTTCTAAGCCCATGTATACTTTTTTTTTTTTTTTTTGCAGTACTAGGGATTGAACTCAGGGGCATTCTACCTCCGAGCTATACCCCCAGCCCTATTTTTTATTCTTTATTTTGAAACAGGGTCTCACTAAGTTGCAAAGTGCCTCACTAATACTCACTATATACTTTTAATTAATATAACTTCTTATTTATTGCAGTTTTAAGAGCTTACAAAAGCTAAAATTAGTTTCATCATCTAAAGCTAATAAAATCATCCAGATTTTGTTCTATCTTACTGACATCAGTTCAAATCTCTGATCCTCACTTTCCTTATCAAACTCAAGTAATCACTACACACAAGTAGAATAATGCTTCCAGTCACCAGCTACAAAAGCACAATTTCTAAGTTGTCTTATCTCTTCACATATGTTTAGGATCCTTTTTTTCAGAGATGAAATATTAACAATGACTTCATTCTGGCAGAATCTGTGCATGTCTGCAAATATATACTCATATCTCTACATCTTGCTCTGGGAAAAACATTTTTAAGGCAAGAACCAATATCCCAACCCAAGAAATTCTTGTGAGAAATATTACCCTCTCATGTCTTCACTTTCAGGGCAGTTCCAAAAGTCCATGTTGTTTAAGGCTATGCTAACATTTCTGAAGTGACCCACAAAAACCCAGACCCTCTTTAATGCCTCAGTCCCAGGACTTTTTCTAGTGCTTCATTTCAATGTACAGGTGCAGATAGATTCTCCTAAACCAAATCCTATTCAAGCAAAGAGATGATGGGAAAGACTCAGAAAACCCCCACCTGAATTACAGGAATACTTGTACCAGTGGAAATCTGACAGCCTCTGTTTTCTGAATTACTTGTTAAAAACCAGTCAACCAAAGGCTGCTTATTATTCCAACTTCTTTTCAAAATGTGAAGTCTCTTTTAATTTGGGGGAACTTGACTTCTATTATTTAAGATGGCCCATTCCACAACAATGGTTCATAATTAGATCTATTTATTTTGACAGTCCATATCTCCTGATAAAAGGCCATCTGTGACATTTTCAAATTAAGAAGTTTTTCCTACAAAGAACATTATTATTAACAATGCATAATATTGAGGCTTTGGAAGGGAAGTGTAATCAAAGACCACAACATAAAATCCTATTATCACGGTGTCTGGTTTTTGCCTCTGCTTTATCAATTTAAAGAGGAAGAACTCTAAGTAAATGCACTAAGTAGTGAGGCATAAAAGGAAGGGGAAATGGAGTTGCTGAGTTAGATGGCACACATCTCAAGAACAATGATTGTTCTCTCTCTCTCTCTCTCTCTCTCTCTCTCTCTCTCTCTCTCTCTCTCTCTCTCTCATCTGCAAAACACAATGCATAATCTACACTGTATTCTATAAATATAGGGTATCGAGAACAAGAGGAACAAAAAGCAAACAAGCCAAACTTCCTTCAGAATCTTTCCTACTTTTTCCTCAGCATCCCCCTACCTTAATTACCTGCCCATTCTGAGAGTGATTTGAACTCTCTCCCCACTATGACACTGCCCAGGCCTTCCCATGACCACTGTCAGTGCAACCATGTAGAGTGGTAAAGGTTGTTTCCTACACAAGGTGATTTAGCTAAAGAGAGGCAGATGAGAGCCAAAACCCAGACCAGAGTTACCCAGAGAATCAGCTACTAGTGTCTAGCTAGAAAGACCTCTCAGACTATTTGGTGGACTACTTTGAGAAGGCCCTGGAACAGGGATGCATCCACTCATCAGGAGCAAGATTCTTGTGTTTTGCATAAGATAAAGACCTTGCCCACTACCCTGTTCCCAAACATCACACTCTTTCTCCCCACAAAGAAACAGACCTGTGGAAGTAGTGTTATTTGAGTTTATTCTTAGATCATGTTTTCCAAATGGTAAAGTCTGCTAGAGGAGTCAAAATAAGTTTAAGTGAGCAAAGACTCCTTGTATCCTCCTGTAGGAGGTCAAATGTGTTGGAAGGCTGCCATTTGGGAAAAGACTTTGCCACATAGCTCTTTTTGGCTTCTTCACTCATTTTCTTGTTAAATTGTCTTCCACTAGGCTAGGAGTTCAGTCCAGGAGCTGCTCATTCTGAGAAGACCCAGCACCTCTCTCTCTGTTTCCACGTTTGACTCCTCTTCCAGGCATGTAGAGGAGTTTTTCCCCAACCTAAGAAGACTGCAGTAGTGCCCATACCAGTTCTTAGACAGCAGGTAGATTTATGTATCATCAGTTTCAGACTTGCTTCCACTCACTCACTCACAGGTCTTTTTTCACCTTGAAAGTGGGAGCTCTTAAAATCCAAATGCCCACTTAACTCAAGATGGAAGAGGAATACTGCATCAACTTTTATTCTGACCTTAAGCCATTTACTATACAGAACAAAAGATGTTCTTCATGTGGTCTGGTCTACTTTATTAGGATTCTACCCATAATATTTTAAAATATGCATTTCCTTTTGCAAATTAAAAACCACAGTGAGATATCTCCCTGCACTTGCTATCAAAAACACAAAAGATAAGAAGGGGACAATGGAACCTTTGCATATTACAAGGTGAATATAAGTTAATACAGCTATTATGCAGAATAGTATAGAGGTTCTTCAAAAAATTAAAAATAGAACTACCATATGATACAGCAATCCCACTTCTAGATATATATCCAAAGGACATGGATCAGTAAGTTGAAGAAGTATCCACACCCCCATGTTCATTACAGCATTATTCACATAGCCAAGATATAGAAGCAACCCAAGTGTCTATCAAGAGAGGAATGGATAAAGAAATACATAGGCAATAGGATACTATTCAGCCTTAGCAAAAGAGGAAATGCTATCATTTTAACAAAGTGGATGAAACTGTATGACCTTGTCTGAAATGAAATAAGCAAGACACAAAAAGACAAACCTCATGATAGCACTTATATGTGGATATTAACAAGTTGGAACTCATAGAAGCAGAGACTAGAATAATGGTAATTAAGTGATGGAGGCTTTGGAAGTGGAATTCTGGAAACTTTTATCAAAAGATACAAAACTTCAGTTAAATAAGAGTAGTAAATTCAAGGGATCTATTGTACAACATGACAACTGTCATTATAACCATGTATTGTGTATTTGACATATGATTGTATTGCATACTTGAAAATCACAGAGAATAGATTTTTAGCCCCATTCTGTGCACCATTCTGCCTAAACTATCATATTGGAAAACTATCAAATACAATAATTCCCATCAAATAACATAACCAGGTGATACTATAGACAATGATTTAACTAATCTATGTGTGTACAGAGTTTATACCTTGAAACTCTCATGCATTGTAGCAAAACTAAGTGAGCACATCCACAGCTATTAGACAGCATAGACTCTACTGGAATGGATAAAATTGAGAGGGAGTATGACGGGAGACATTGGCAGAATAATAAGAAGTCCTGAGAATTTGCATTGAGAGAAGAAAATACCATTTTTTAAAAATTTTCTAATTTCCCTGGTTGAAGGCAATGGAATATTACCTAAGAAAAGTAGATATTAGTACCAAATTTTAGAACACCTCATATTTATGAACTGATTTACAAATGCCAGAGGTATCCCTTCATCATTAAGCTTCCAGAGCTGCTTTGATGGCCTCCTCCAGGCACCACACACTCAACACATGGACTAACTCAGGGAATATGATCAAGGTTGTAATGATGGCAGTGAAGGTAGTGAAGTTTACTGCTACATTTATGAACTTGTTGCCAGTTGGACAGATCCACAGACTTCCACCTTGTCATATGGGTGTCCATTTCTAGATGGGTGTTGACACTGGTGGCACCACCTGAGTGGTTGGTATTTTGCCATCAAGAGCAAGAGTATCCTAGTTCAGGAGACTAACCACTGTACAGTCTCAAGAGTTACTGTTCTAGCATTAGCTGCTAAAGGACATCTTGGAGCCCTTAGACCACGCCCCCCAGTGTAGAAATTCTGTCTCCAACATCCACCACATTAAGTCAGCTGCACCCATTTCAATATGTCCTCCAAAAGCAATCCCTTTCCACTTTGAGATAACCAGCCTTTCTTCCATTTTCCTATATCTGTAATTAGAAAAAAAAAAAAAAGCTACCATTTATTGAACACCTTAGTTTTACATGTATGAATTTATTTACTCCCCATGCCAACCCTGTGAGATAGGAATTATCATTGTCTTTTTCCTTTTTCCTTTTATTGGTTCATTATAGTGTCACATCATAATGTAGTTCAGAGTGATAGTGACACACATGCATACAGCATTTGGTGAGTTTTCCCCTGGCTCTCTCCCCTCTCCTCCTTCCCCATACAAGATATTGAGAATGTCATTGATATTCTCACATATGTATATAAAGTTAGTTCATTAATTCTCTCTACCCCCCCCCCAAAACCACCTTCCTTGCTTCACTGGAGTTTCTCCTCCATCATCTAAAGTCTGTCTTATTTCCCAATTACTCCCTAGTTTCCACATATGATAGAAAATATATGACCCTTCACTTTCTGTGACTGGCTAATTTCACTTAACATAATGTTCTCTAGGTCCACCCATTTTCCTGCAAATGACACAATTTTGCTCTTTTTTTTTTTTTTTTTTTTTTTTTTTTTTTTGCGGTACTGGGGATTGAACTCAGGGGCATTCTACCTCCGAGCTATACCCCCAGCCCTATTTTTTTTTATTCTTTATTTTGAAACCAAGTCTCACTAAGTTGCGGAGTGCCTCACTAGGTAGCTGAGGCTGGCCGCGAACCCGGATCCTCCGGTCTCAGCCTCCCAAAT
>PVLC010015149.1:0-38129 GCA_004027655.1 Graphiurus murinus
CTTCCTTCCTACTGAGGATTGAACCCAGGGGCTTCTTCCTCTGAGCTACAACCCCAGCCCTTTTGCATTTTTTATAAAACAGGGTCTCTGCTAAGTTATTGTGAACTGGCCTCCACCCTGCCATCTTTCTGTCTCAGCCTGCCAAGTACTGGGATTACAGGTGTGAACCACTGTGTCTGGCTCATCACATTTCATTTCTTTCTTTCTTCTTACTTTGTTTGTTTATTTGTTTATGGTGTTCTGCCTCTGAGCTATACCCTCAGTCCTATTTTATTTTTTATTTTTGAAACAGGGTCTCACTACATTGCTGAGGGTCTCACTAAGTAGATGACCATTCTAACCTGTGATTCTCCTGTCTCAGCCTCCCAAACACTGGGATTACAGGTGTAAGCCACCATACCTGGCTCACATTCAATTTCTTATGGTTCAATTGGTCTTCTCACCTGCACCCCAGAATCTGAGTGGTCTCATAATGCTCTTTATTCTTTTATATTCCAACTACTTCCTCCTTCTATACTGTGTACTCTAAGTGTGTCTTTATATGGTTACTACAGCCCCAGCAATAGTTTCTAGTTGATTCATTGAATAATCTAAAACTATATGCCAGACATTCTGGGTATGAAGAGGACAGACAGAATCCATGGCCTCCTTGAATTTTGAGAGAGAGAGAGAGAAAGAGAAAGAGAAAGAGAGAGAGAGAGAGAGAGAGACAGAGAGAGAGAGAGAGAGAAATTGTTCCAAGTAAATAAAAATAAGTGTGAAATTTCAGATTGTATTAGGAGTCAGAGCTAGCAAGTGGCTCAAGGTCAGAAGACCATTTTAGATGGGTTGTCTTTGAAGACAGATATGAGATAGAATCTGAATTATGAGAGGGAATCAGTCTTGGGATATTTTGGGAGAGGTGTGCATCAGGCTTAGGAAAGAGTAAGAGCTGCTCTTGGGCCCTGTTCAAAGAGAAGCTTGTTCAAGTGTGGTACAAATTAAGGAGAGGGGAAGGAGGGAAGATGGAATGTGGAGGTAAGAAACATCACTTTTGTCCTTATAGATCATGTCAAAGAGTTTGGACTATTTTAAATTCAATGGGAAGGTACTGGTGGGCTTTATATTTTAGAGAATGTCCACTGTGGGTGAATGTCTAGTGGAATTTGTTCTGCCATTTGTTCATAAGTGGACTGAGACTTCTTCCTCTAAATAGAGGAGAGAGCTTAACAAGAGAGTATTGAAGATACAGAGGGTTTTTTTTTTTTTTGCTTAATGAGTAGCGGTAATATGGTAACCCCCCAGGAAATGGAAAATCAAGGCAATAAACAAAGGAGGTAGGAGGAGATGTTCCTCAACCAGTACTAACACACATGTTGGGGGAAAACAACCAAAACACTTATGCAATCTTTTAACCCGCTGATTAGAAGATGTAGCTGCAAGGGAGAAATATGAGTAATTACCAGACATAATTGACTGTCTGGCATTCAGAAGGGTTGTCTTGGTACAAAATGTCTTTTCATAGAGTGTGCACAGGGTCATATCACTGAAAGTTTCTAGCAGAGAAGAAGCATGGCTTTTACCTCCTTAATGGCACATTGTACCTAGAATCCAAACATACAGGGAACTTTAAGCAGGTGTTTCATTTCCATATACATATACCTTTGCATAATGTACTTTGAGACTAGAGTTTGTCCGTTTTCTTCTATTCACCTATGATGTCACCAAAAAAAAAAAATACACCAGATAAATCTAATTTTTTACCATGATTTGATTAGTGTGAGGAACTGGTCTTCTTGTTCTTAAATGAATCATTCCACTCATCTCTTCACAAAATGTGATTGTGTTCTGAAAATTCAAGCACATTTTGATGAGTGGATCACGGTGTAGACTTCAGCTAAAGCAATAAAGTAATGCTTTCTCTTGAAGGTCAGAATACCCAAGAATGAGTAGGCCTGCTGCACAATTTCCATTTAATAAACTCTCTATGACAGCTAGCATGAGAATAGCTCCGAGTGCTTAGATACTTAAAAACTCAAAGTGTGTACAACATAGCAATGAAAGAATAAGGTTGTATATATAATTTAAATACATCCCCCAAATGTTTACTCTTGCCTTTTTATTGCAGTGTTTTGTAAGCTCAAAGTTTAGTTAATAGAATATTCAATGTGTCCTTAAATGTTTAAGTAACTCATTTATCAAAAAAAGGGTTGATATACCATTAATCACAATTGTGAATGCACATTTGCTAGATAGAAAATAATGTTCAGGGAAAAACAAAGAAGAGGACAATCTCATAAATAAAGTAGTAGCTGAGACCTCATTTGTTGTTAAGCATAAAGTTTAGCCACATACACCAGGACATATTAAGTGGAAAAAATATTATGACACTTAGAACATATTATGTTTGCTCTTAGGGTTTAATTCATACATATTTTTTATGTAGTGACATTGAGGTTACACAGACATTTCATTTAAATATAGGTAAGCATAGATAGACCCCATAGATAGACCCCTACTGTCACATGGGTATAATGAGACAGACTCTCCTTGCTCCAAGTTCTCTGGTATCGCTTTTCTGTTTTCATTCCTTTTTCAATTGCTTTATCTAAAAAGTAGACAGTGGTTGTAATTCTGTAAAATACTTATAATTTTATAAACCTTTAGAAACCCAAAATAAAATTTCTAAAAACCATGAAATATACCTGGAGTAGAAACTTAAACATTTTTGGTTTCAAATAGTGAGAGATATGGCTTAATACAAATCATCAAGATTTTCTTTTTACCCAATTGTATAGATAAAAAAACTGTTATCGGGATACCAGAGGGACTTTATATAATGGGGTAGAAACCCCAGTGGAGCAAGGGAGGTAGTCTAGGGGAGGGTGGGAGAAAGAGAGAATTAACAAAGGAAACACTTCCATAGACATCATGTATATATGTGAATGTGTGTGTGTGTGTGTGTGTGTGTGTATACATATATGTGTATATGTAAGAATATCAGTGCCTATCTGAATATCATGTGTGGGGAAGAGGAAACTTGGGAAGGGAGGTGGGAGGAAACTCACCAACTGCTGTGTGCATGTATGCCACTGTAACTATTTACTACATTATGATGGGAGACTATAAGACTATAGTACACCAATACAAGTATAAACACAGTCATATTTCATCCATTCTTCTTTAATTATAATAGATATTAATTCAGCTAAGTGGTAGGGCTAAGAAATTGAAAAGTAAATCCTAGTGACTACTTCTGTTTAGCTGAAGTTACAGTTAATAAAAGGTCCAGTATAAAGTTCCTAAATATTATTGTATTTGGATTTAAGCCCTTGGGTGCAGGATCTTGTTGTAAACCCAGTGGCCAGATCCGGAGGACTCAATAACTGTTGGCATGATGGCATGCCAGTGCTAGGCTCTTTGATGAGGCTTTCCTGAATGAGCTCAACACCCCAGTCTCCCCCATGGAGCCATATGGTCCTTGGAAGAAGGACCCCACCTTTTTACCCACTTTTTATTCCTAGAGTCAGCACTTTGCATGACCTTTGGTAAGTGCTCAGGAAGGGTCTTGCGAATATATCTTAAAAACTAACAGAAATGCTTCAGAAGACAAAGCCAGTGCCCTTACACACATTTCATGTAATTTATTTTGAGGAAACTCGCAGGTAAGTTTAAAATCCAAACCGTCTGGATTCTGTTCACATTTCTGTTCTGTTCTGTGATATTAGGGATGGAAAGATGCAATAGACCCATCATGTAGGAGTGTGTGTATGGGTGAGGGCAACATTAATTCTATGGGAGGTATTAACCTATTCATGATACTTTAGAAGTAGAGAATTAACTGGGAGGCTCAGTGAGTACCTTGAGAATGTCCCTCAACTATCCAAGCCCTAATTTGCTTATCTGAAAAACAGGGATGATATTCCTGTGTGTTCCCTCACAAAACTAGGCTAAGATCAAGCAAGATGATGCATGTCTTTGTACTTTATGATCCACAAAGTGTCTTGTACCTTGCAAAGTATTGTTATTTGCAAAGTATTTATAAGGTTAATTTATACATGCACATATATAATATATATTTAGAAAATAGACATTTTTATCTGTTCTAGTTGACCAGGAATTCAGGTCAATATAGTAAAACATTCTACAACCACACCCCTGGGGGAAGTTGAGGACATTTAGTTTGGTGAGCCTGGTCATTAAGTCCTCCTCTATTGACAGACCTTCAAATATGTCAAATGAGGCAGCATCTGTAGTGTTTCACTTTGAAAACATTTGATTTTTTTGGAAAGATAGTAGTGCTACAGATGGAACTTACGGTGGTTCCATTCCTAGTTTTTTGAAGAACCCCCACACCGATGTCCACAGTAGTTGTACTAATTTACAATTCCATCAGAAGCATATAGGAGTTTCTGTTTCCCCACATCCTCACCAGAATTTGTTATTGTTTGTATTATTAATTATGCCATTCTAACTGGAAAGTCAGAATACTATGGTGATACATGTATATCCATGTTTACTGCAGCACAATTCACAACAACCAAATTTTGGAACCAACCCAAAAGCCCATTAACAGATGAATGGATAAAGGAAGTGTGGTTTATACACACAATGGCATTCTACTCAGCCACAAAGAACAAAACTATGAAATTTGCAGGAGAATGGGTAGAATAGAAAATATTATGCTAAGTGAGATAAGTCAGTCTCAGAAAGTCAAGGGTTGTATGTTTTCTCTCATATGCGGAAATTAGAACATAGGAAATATAAGAGACTTTAAATATTGCAGAGGGAGGTCTGTAGAGTAGAGCAAGGGGATTGGCAGAGGGGTTTAGGAAGAGGAAGACTGAAGAAGGAAACACTTCAAAGGGTACTATGGCAATATGTGAAGGTATGTCTACCAATCTCACTAACATGGGTGGGGAGGGAGGGGTGGCATGGTGAGTTGTGGAGGGAAGTACACCAAAAGCTATATGCATATATGTTTGTGTAACATTGAACTTCACTATAAGGTATAATTGCAATGCACTAATGAAATACATTTTTTTAATCCTTTATTCTCTCATTATAGTCTAAAACTAGTTGTTCTTCAAGTCTTACCAGTTTTACCTTCAAAATACCTTCAGAATCTCTTCCATTCTGAAGTGAGTTTCTGTCCTAATTATACTTTAGTTCACCTATAATTTTCCCTAGGATATTGCAATTACCTCTTTTAAAAAATAGATTTTTTTTTTATCTTCTAGGTTCTTCCTGGCAAATCAATTCTTAAAGGACTTATATTTGTTTCCAACTGCTGTGATAAATTAACCACACAAATAGTGGTTTAAATCACAAAAGTTTATCATCTTATGGCTCAGGAGGTCAGAAGTGCAAAATAGACCTGCAGATTGTTCCTTCTGGAAAATGTGCTTCTGTGAATTCCCCAGTGTTCAGAGGCCCCTACGTTCCTGGGCTTCTGGCTCCCTTCCTCCATCTTCAAAGCCAGCAGTCTTTGAAGTCTTTAACTCCTTCTCTCCCTCTCTGCTTTGCTTTTACTAGCACATCTTCTTTGACTCTCATGTTTCCCTCTTTCCTTTATTAGGACCTTTGTGATTACAGTGAGTCCACCTAGAAAGCCCAGTCTGATCTCCTCATTGCAAAGTTGTTAACACAATCACAGCCTGCAAAGTCCCTTGGTTAGGTGACTCATTCATAGTTTGGGAGACTGGAGCATGGACACCTTGTAGAGCCATCATTCTGCCTATCAAGAACTAGAACAATCTCTTTTTCTAAGATGCAAATCTAGTCCTGCTATTGTTCTGCAAGGTGCACTTGTGCCTTCCTGGGCCTCAGCAGCAGCTTCAGAACGTTGTTTTTTTTTTTTTTTTTTATCTCAACCTGCAACAAAAGATATACTTTACATCATGAGCCAATTTACAAACACACAGATCTTCACATTATGATACTAGATGTGATACACTCTGATATACTATTCTGTTCTATGCTATTTAATTTTAAAATGCCGATTATGACCCACTTCAATGAGTTTCTAACACCCTCTTGGATTGCCAGTTAGTTTAAAGGTTATTGCCCTGTAGGCTAATTGTGCACTTGTAGATCTCAGACAGGCCATTTTCTCCCAGGTTTTGTTCACTTGAAGGTATCCTTAATCCTACAAGTCTTCCACACACCATCTGCTAAAAGACTCAGCTGTAAGCATTGCTTCCTGTAGGAAGCCTTTTTATGATTTCTTCTAGGCAGTATGAGACTACAACCAGACTCCTATGTCTTCCCAGCCTCCAATGGTGTCTCTATTGTGGCATTTGCTCATTCATTCATTTTCTCTTTCTCTCTCTTCCTCCCTCGCTCCCTCTCTCTCTTTTCCTCCTTCCTTTAAAACCCCTCATTCTCTCTTCTCTTTTTCTTCTTTTCTTATTTTTCTTCTTCACTCATTCATCTCTTTCTTTCCTTTCCTTTCCCCTTTCTCCTGGTCTCTCCTTTCTCCCTCTCTTCTCTTTCTATCCTTTCTTCCCTTCTCTCTTTCTTTGCTTTTCTCTGACTTGAACACACACATACCCCTTTGTCTCTCCCTCCTCCTCCTCTTTCTTCTCCTTATTTTTCTTCCTTTCTTTCCTCCCTTTCTATTTTCTTTCTAAAGAACAGATTATAACAGGCACAATAGGCTTGGTACAAAAAAAATGAAAATATTCAGGAATTATCAGAAAATTAAACTCACCTGTGAACAAATTCTCCAGAGGTAACTGGTTATTCTTTTTCAGTATCTAGTTCTACATACTTATTTTAACATAGATAAGTTTATACTATAGAACTTTGTAACTTGCTGGGATTAGATTTTGTTATTGTTGTTTTGTGGTACTGGTACTGGGGATGGAACCTAGGGGCCTTTTGGCCTTCTGACTCCGTGCTATACTCCTACACACACACACACACACACACACACACACACACACACACACACACACATGAAATTACAAAGACTAATTCAGCCGTAGTTCATGTTTTATTTGGAAATAGGGTCTGGCTAAGTTGCTGAGAGCCTCACTAAATTGCTGATGCTGGCTTTGAACCTGCAATCCTGTCTCAGCCTCCCAAGTACTGGGATTACAGGTGCATACCACCGTGCCCCGCTGGGATTAGATTTAATGTTGACCAGGGCATTCAACATGTTGGTTTAATGAATATTTGGGATACATAATAACTAAAGGTAACTTCCCATGAGGAAGAGAAATATAAAGAATTTTTAATAAAGAATTAAAGGGTTGACTTGGAAATTGTATGTGGTGACCAAATTTGATCTCTTCTTATGGGTAACATCAAATTTATTCTCTATTATATTTCTGAGGGAAAAAGAAAAAAATATTTGAAATCATTATTTTGACTCAATAGCCTATTGAAGCAGTTTTTTTAGAGATTAAGTAGGGACTTGAAGAAATTTCTTATTTCTTTCAAGCCTTAAATTCAATTTCAAAATGAGATCTTCAGAACACTCACAGCAGAATTTCCTGGGGGTTTATTTTATTTATTTTTTTTTTTTGTGGTACTGGAGATGGAACTCAGGGGCATTCTACCTCCGAGCTATACCCCCAGCCCTATTTTTTATTCTTTATTTTGAAACCGGGTCTCACTAAGTTGCAGAGTGCCTCACTAGGTAGCTGAGGCTGGCCGCGAACCCGAATCCTCCGGTCTCAGCCTCCCGAATGCTGGGATTACAAGCGTGCGCCACCACGCCCGGCTCCTGGGGGTTTATTTAAACTGCAGATATCCAGGCCATCTTTAGTCTGAATCAATCTTTGTAATTCCGTGTGTGTGTGTGTGTGTGTGTGTGTGTGTGTGCGTGTGCGCACCCATGTGCACACATGTTACTAGGGATTAAACTCAGGGGCATTCTACCTACATATATATATATATATATATATATACTATATATATATACTATATATATATATATATATATAGTAAGTCCCTGTTTAAATATATATATATATATTTAAACATATATATGTATGTTTAAATGTATATATATTTAAACAGGGACTTACTAGATTGCTGGGAGTCTTGCTAAGATGCTAAGGCTGTTCCTGAACTTGTGATCTTCCTGTCTCAGGCTCCAAAATACTAGAATTACAGGCATGCACCGCTATGCCTGGCTAATTTCCATTTTAATAAGTTTTGGCGCATAATAAAATTGGAGGATCATGGCACTTATAAGACTTGTAAGACTTATACTTTTACCAGTCTCAAACTTGTAAGACTCTTAAAAATCAAAGTACTAAACAACTTTTTAGGGGCCTGATAGCGTTCCTGTAAATCCCCCTCTAAAAACCAGTTTCTTTGAAACAGTTCAACCTGAAGGAATGTTTAGAACTGAAAAGACCTTAACAGTATGTCATTTGATCATGTTTTTATATAAAAAGGAGACTCCCTCAAGCTACAGAACTGGTTTCTGGAAGAATCAAGGCTTTTACCCAGAAAAACTCTCTGTCTGCAAGACCAAAGCCTTCTCTTCTCTTCCAGACTGGAGCGGGCTTTACTTTATCTGCTATGTTACCTATTGCAAGTGACTATTTCATTGCTGCAAATGCCATTTTAATCCTTTGCTTATTTATTTTTAAAAGACAAATCCCAAAATCAATTTTTTAAAAGATACATTTGTTTAAAGAGAAATATGACTGGCTTTAAGGTAATTATGAGAACTGCAGAGCTCCAAAATCCCCTCTGTTAACCACATTCTCTTGGAGTTTGTATGTCATTTGTATGTCATAATGCATAAGTTTGCTTCCTGCTATACTCAGATAAGAAGAAGTAGCTAAGCCTCCAAATTAAAGTACTCTGAAAGAATAAACTGCATAGGTATCTATTTCCTGAAAAGGGAAGAATTCCTATTTAGTGAGATGAAAAATGATGTAAATGGCCAACTTAAATCTCAAATATGGCAACTCTTGAAGGTATTGAAAAATCTTCTAATAAAGTTACACAAAATCAAAGCTGTAAAGTAATCTCTCCTGAATTTTCTTGCTACTAAGATTCTTTTTCTGTTTCGGGACTATAGTGATCAAGAAGCAATGTGCAGGTAGAATGTGCCCTTTACTTTATGTTGCTGTATTTGCAGAGGTGTAAAGGGGAGCCAGCTTTCCTCTTTTTCTTTGCTGAATCCTCCACTCACTCTCTAGTTGGACATATGACTCCAGCTTAAATTAGAAACACTAGTTCCATTGCTAAACATCAGGAAGGCTGGTTTGTGGAACAATGAGCTCAGGATTAACACAATAAGAAATGGAAGGTACAAAATCAGAGAGTACTTCAAGCAAGTAGCTAACTGGATGAGTTTCCTTTTACTTCATTATAGAAATAGGTTCAAGGTGAGTTGCAGTGAAAGCTATGCTCAGAACTGATGTCATTGATGCATTATTGTTCACAATCACTAAGATCTTTTTTTTTTCTTTACCTGAATCCTTTTTAATGCTTGTCTAACCATCTAGTTATTTATGACATCACATTACATGTTACACAAAAATGAGTTAGAAGCCAGGCATGGTGGTGAATGCCTGTAATCCCAGCTACTCTGGAGGTTGAGGCAGGAGGATGACAAGTTCAAGGGCAGCCTCTGCATCTTAGCAAGACCATGCCTCCAACGAAAACGAAACTACAACAAAACAAAGAGCTGGGACTGTAGCTCAGTGGTAGAGTGTCCCTTTGTTCAATCTCTAGCAGTGCAATAAAAAAAGAAGTAAAATAGAAAGACTTTTCCCCTGAGAATCTCACCTCTCAAAGTACTTTTAGAATAAACACTTAACAAAAAACAAAAAAGAGAAAAAAAAAAAAGAATAAACATCTAATGGGATAAATATACATGTCATAGAGCATTTTTTTATGTTATTTTATCAGTAGGAAAAGCAATCTTTGCTTTCAGAAGGAAACAGCTTCTCACAAGTGAATTTTCTTGCAGCAATTGTAGAGAAGTGTAGATCAGGTGTGGTGGCGCACATGGCAATCCCAGTACTTGGGAGACTGAGACAGAGGATTGGAAGTTCAAGGCGAGCATCAGCAATTTAGTGAGATCCTCAGCAACCTAGTGAGACCCTATTAAAAATAAAATAGTGCTAGTGGTGTAACTCAGAGGTAAAACATACCTGGGTTCCATCCTTAGTACAAAAAAAAAAAAACAACCACCCAAACAAACAAACAACAACAACAACAAAAAAAACTTTCCAAAAAATTCTTCTGGCTTTTGACCAAGAGTTTTGTGATATGATTGTTGAATCACCAGAAGACATATACAAAGAATTGGCTTCCTTTTATTTCCTTTTATGAACTCTTGAAAATATTTTGATGATGAATTTTGAATTATGGCACTTGGATTTTTTTTTTAGGAAAAGAGGTAGAAGATACTTGAACTAAGAATCTAAACATGTGTTCCAGTGAATATTAATATGGTTAATCCTACTTGAACTAAGAATCTAAACATCTAAGCATGTGTTTCAGTGAATATTAATAAGGTTAAGAGAAGTGGTCTTTGGAGGAGAATGACCGTATCTTGGAACCAAGTTTATGGAACAACTAGATGCCACCTGACTTAGCCATTGGAAGGGCTCCGAATGAAGTGACTCACTCCCAAGCTCTTTTGTCCCCACTTTCCCCCTTCATACTCTCCCTTTCTTTGTGTCTTCTTGCCTTTGAAAAGGGTCCTTCTAGTTCCCAAATTCATTTAACTTGTGTCTGGAAATGGAACGAATTGAATTTTACATATTATTGTGCTTATGTGTGAAGCATCTATCTTCTTGCAGTGGGGAGAGTAGGCGGCTTCTGAGCTTGGGCTGCTCAGCCCCGCTCCACTTGCTGTCACATTGCTCCTGGTAGCCTTGCCATTTATTTAATCCTGATGTTTCTATGATGATTTGGGGGATATTCAGGATAAAATTTTAATATACAAGTAAAGATAGTGTAGGGCCAAGAACTGGGATATTGAGATAAAGAGATACTGAGTACAGAAACCTCTTTTGTTTAGGAGTAGCTCATGGTGATCACCTTGAATGGCAATCTTGAATTTACCACTGAATGAGAAGAGATCAATTAGTTCCAACTGTACATCGTGTGATCCTAGCCTTGGAATTTGGAGAGTTCAAATGACCTCTGGATGAGCATATTTCTTAACTCCTATTTTGGGTGTCTTTATTTAAAAATAAATGGCTAATCTCCTTAATTTCCTAACATAATTTATAGGATGGGAAAAGTAGACAACCCAGAATGAAAGAATTATTGTAAATAAATAAGGATATATCTCTATAGACTAATAAGGATATATCTTTATAGACTAAATAAGGATAGACTAAATAGTCTTTATAGACTATTGATTTCAGAACATCTTTGCTTCATAGTTTCCACCTAGGGCTAAAAGAAATAATCTCTAATATTTTACCTTCTTAGCTTTTCACAGATGCTTGAGGACTTCTTTACTAATTTATGTATCAATAACATTAACTTCCTAGTACCCCATATTTGCAAATCTGATATAATCTACAACTTGCCTGTTGGAATCTTATGATTTAGAGTCAAACCTTTATAAGATGCATAACTTGATCTGGGAATATAGCTCAGCAATAGAGTGCTTGCCTACCATCATGTGTAAGATGTATAAGACTCTGGATTCTGTTCCTAGCAACAGACACACATACACACACACACACACACAACAAATAACTTTCACCTAAACATACTTGGCTCCTTGGCCTATGGGCAAACATCTCCAATGATGAAGTACTCATTAATTCATGAGGTGGCACTAGGTCATGAGGTGGGACATTTTTTTAATTAATACCTTTCTCTATTATGAGTTGAAATCTATATTTCTCCAATCATTTTCACCACAGAAACACACAGTTCTCATCCTTTGGTAAGAGCCACCTTGGAGAAGACCTGGGGCCCCATTTCAGTCATTAGCTATCTGCCTTTTTTTCCATGGTAGTTTAAAATTTTTATATGCTTGTCTCTGTTTATTGTTTAACTGCCTTTGAAATTTCATATTGTAATAGGTGTTCTTACAGATTGTTCTGACAGATTTTTTTTACCTGTCAAAATATCAGTATCTTTTAAAAGAATTAATTAGAATACTATAGTGATACATGCATACCTATGTTTATAGTAGCACAATTCACAATAGCCAAATTATGGAACCAATCTAGGTATGGATAAAGAAAATGTGCTCTATATACACAATGTAGTTTTACTCAGCCATAAAGACCAAAGTTATATCATTTGCAGGAAAATGGATGGAACTAGAGAATATTATGCTAAGTGAAATTAGCCAGTCTCAGAAAATCAAGTATCATATGTTTTTTCTCATATATGAAAGGTAGAGAGAAAATAGGAAACTAAAGAAACTTCAGATAAAAGAAGAGACAGATCACTAGCATAGTAGAAGGGGATAGAGGGAGTAATGTGGGGAAGGTAAAAAGGAAGACTGAGAAAGGAAAAAAGCAAGTAATGTGATGTCCATATGTAAAGGTATCAGTTCCAATCACTAATAGGTGCATAGAGTTTCACTTTGAATTTTACTTCTATGTTTAATTACAATGCCTCAATAAAATTATAAAAATTAAGTTTAACATTGAAATGAAACCCAAACAAATTGGAAGACCATAAGTATAATCTTACTTCTACTTGAGAAAAAGATGGTATGCTAGCAAAGTATAGTGACTTTTAAAACACCTATACTCCTTGTTCCCTCATCATCTTATTCAAAAAGGAGTGATTAACAGTGGTGTCTAGTCACATCTTTAAAAAATAATCCCCAAATTAGATTTCACACCAACAATATTTTCATAATTCTATGAAGACTTGAAAACCCAAACCAGAAAAAGAGAACATATGGATGCTGAAAATGGAACTTTGAAAAAATGAAAGAACACCTGGGAGTTACAACAGCTAACATGTTCCTGCAAGCCAACACTGAGTTGCATCAGAATTCATTGCTTGGCTCCTGCCCTACCTGGTTATGTTCTCCTACAGCTTGCAATAGGTTTTGAGTGCCAAGAATCGTCCTTTCATCTTTCTATGAAGGATGATGAATCTGGGCTTATCCAATTGTACACTCTCCCCCATCTGCCTGCCTCTCACATTTGTGGAATCACTCAGCAGGTTGAACATGTAGTCTAGTGGCTAGGAGCAGAGAGAAGCACATGAAAGGATCAGACCCTGACCTTATTAGCTCAGTATGATCATCAAACCTGGAAAAATCCAGCCGGAGTGGTGCCCAGCTGGAAAAGTTTCCATCTTTCCTGTAGGAGAAAGATCAGGAGATGCCAGTGCATCTGCTCTCTGACTCTGTGGCAAGCTATTCAGGCAGCAGAGCCTGTTTACACCGTATGAAAAATGCATTTATCTGGCACACAAGGTTTAAAAGAACTTTTTGCACTGAAAATGGGAATTTGAATTATAGTCAGAATATTGATGCCCTCTCCATGCTTCCCCTGCCAGCAGCCACGTTGTCAGTGTAATTTAAATGTGGGGAAATGCTTTTATGGACTGCCAGATTGTTTGGCAAATGATTTAGGTCTATTTGCTGTATTTGCAATGCAGTGATTTTTGTAACTTTTTACTATGAAAAAAAAAATTTGCTTTATACATGAGTTTTATTTCATCGGTAATAATTTCCTAAGTCCCAGCTAACCATTCTTCTTAAAATTTAAATGTTAGTATATGGGTATTTTGTATACTATTTTATCATCTGCCTGCTCTCTCTTTTCTCTTTTACATATAAATTAATATAAGTTCTTTCCCTTTCATGGCTTTTTATTCTTTTCTGTTGATCTGGAAATAGTAGAATTGGTTCATTCTGAATCCTGAAAATTTGCTTTTTCTGACTTAGCAGAGAATATGAATTTGAACAGAATAAATTCTATAGATTTTATTCTAGATTTAGATTATGTCAAGTTTTAACACATTTGGCCTCAATCTTAGGTGTTGTTTTCTTCTGACTTTACGGTCAGGTTTTATCTCTATCAGAAGCAACAACAAAATTATGGTGTAAAAGGAGGTGTGGACTTTCCCTTTACAGCATGGAGTGTCCACACTTCTCAGTCCTCCAATCTAAATGTTATCCTTCTAGCCTCCATAGTTCCTGCAGCCAATGATTAGTGCCTCCACATTTCTGTGAATAAAATCTAGTTTTTTCTTGCATTTTCACTCCATCACAAATACTTTTTGTTTTTTTTTATATCACTTATTCTTTTTATTGTGAAATATAGCACATTTATTTTTTTTTTCTTCCCCAGATGAAAAAGTAGAGACCCTTGATAAACAAAGAAGTAGACTTAACCAAAGGGAATGGACGGGGGGTGTGTGGGGGGGAGAGCATACTAAGGCACATGATGTACTTACACAATTATATCAAGATCACTCACTGAACTGAACTTGAGAGGGAGGGAGGGCGAGGGAGCAGGGTGGGAATTGGGGATGGGGTCAGATGAGAAATGTGTGCACATTTGTCTTTATCAATTTATACCTAACAAAAATGTATAAATACAAAGCACGAATTATTATAATAAAAAAAAGAAAAAAGAAAAAAACACAAATACTTTTTGATACTCAAGTTGATAGAAAGTCACCTTTCAAACATCTGAGGTTTGCTGAAGTCTCCTTGAACTGTTTATTTGTTTTTATTTTTTATTGGTGCATTGTAATCATACATCTTACTGAAGTACAAGCTGGTAGAGGCATACATGTACACAGTACTCATTTAACCCTTTCCCAATTCCCATACCATTCCCTCCCTCCTCCCTTCTTCTCATGTTCAGCTTAGTGATTTACTTTGATATGTTTGTGAATATACATCATGTGCCTTAGGGAGTTTCTCTCTCCACTCTTCCATTACCTTCAGTTAAGTCACCTTCTTTGCTCATCTAAGGTTTCACCTTCTTCCTCTGGAGTCCTTCCTATGGCCCACTTTCTCCCTAGCTTCTGCATATTAGGGAGAGCATATGATTTTTTACTTTTTGTGACTAACTAATCTCACTTAACAAAATGTTTTCTAGTTCCACCCATTTCCCTGCAAATGACATGATTTTGTTCTTCTTTATGGCTGAGTAAAATTCCGTTGTGTATATATCCCATAGCTTTGTAATCCATTTATTTATTGATGGATATCTTGGCTGGTTCCATAATTTGGCAATTATGAATTGTGCAGTTATAAACATAGATACACATGCATTGGTCTGATAGTTTGGTTTCCCTTCTTTTGGGTAGATACCCAGAAGTAGTATTGCTGAATCATATGGTAGGTTCATACTCATTTGTGTGGGGATCCTCCATACTATTTTCCAAAGTGGTTGCACTAGTCTGTAATCCCACCAACAATGTATTATTAGAGTTCCCACTTCTCCACACCCTCACCAGCATTTGTTGTTTATGTTTTTAATGGTTACCATTCTAATTGGTGTTAGGTGAAATCCCAGGGTAGTTTTGATTTTAATCTCTCTGATTGTTAATGATGTTGAACATTTTTTCATACATTTATTGGCCATTTGTATTTCTTCTTTTGTGAAGTGTATATTTAGTTCACTTGCCCATTTTTTGATTGGGTTGTTTTCTTAGCAGTGAGTCTCTTGAGTTCTCTGTATATTCTAGGTATTAGTCCTGTATTGGAGAAGTAGTTGGAAAAATTTTTCTTCCATTCTGATGGTTCTCTATTAAAGTTCTTGGTAGTTTCCTTGGCTGCACAGAAGCTCTTCGGTTTAATGCAATCCCATATATTGATCTTGCTTTGAATTTCTTGTGACTTCGGGTTCTTATTGAGAAAGTTTTTTTTCTTTCCTTTCTTGGTGTTGGGATTGAGCCCAGGGACATTCTACCTCTGAGCTACATCCCCAGTCCTATTTTATTTTTATTCTGAAACAGGGTCTTGCTAGGTTGATGAGAGTCTTACTACTTGCTGAGGCTGTCCTTGAACCTGCAATCCTCCAGTCTCAGCCTCCCAAGTACTGGGATTACAATCGTTCACCACCACACCCAGCTTCTTGAGAAAGTTTTTACCTGTGCTTACATGTTCAAGTGTTGGACCTTTGATCCATCTTGAATTGACTCTTGTGTAGAGTGAGAAAGTGGAGTTTATTTTTATTTTTCTGCATAGAGTTAACCTGTTTTGCCAACACCATTTGTTGAAGAGGCTATCTTTTTTCCAGTGTATGTTTTTATTACACTTCCTTGAACTGTTTTCTATGAGTGCATCTCTCAACCCTTTCTTTGTCTTTGTAGCTGGTTTCTGATCTCTACCTCTGATTTCACTTCCTCCAATACTTGGGCTGAGCACCAGTCTACATAAAAGAGCGAATTTCTTAAAGAGCATTTGAAGCCGTGGCTAGATGGGTTCGGTTCGACATACCAAAAAAAAAAAAAAAAAAAAAAAAAAAAAAAAAAAAAAAAAAAAAAAAAAAAATCAGAGACAAAGAGCCAGGCTTTTTCATCTAATTAACGTTGTCTCATTTGCAATTATCATTGACAATTGATCTTAGGAGGTCATGGATGACTTTGTTCCTTGTAAAGTTTAATCATAGTTTATCTCAGATGGAAATACAAGGTCACAAAAGCCACACATGAAATTGCCCAGGCTGTCTAATACCTCAGTCTGAGTGTCATTTTTTCCAGAATGCCAGACAGGTTGGGCTTTCATATTTTTTTTTTTTTTTTTTTTTGCGGTACTGGGGATTGAACTCAGGGGCATTCTACCTCTGAGCTACACCCCCAGCCCTATTTTTTATTCTTTATTTTGAAACCGAGTCTCACTAAGTTGCAGAGCGCCTCACTAGGTAGCTGAGGCTGGCCGCGAACCCGGATCCTCCGGTCTCAGCCTCCCAAATGCTGTGATTACAAGCGTGCGCCACCACGCCCGGCGGGCTTTCATATTTTTGACCAACTTAACTTGTAAGAAGGTACTGAGCAACTTAAAATGGCCTTTGACATTTAAGTTCTCAATTTGGATGTAATATCATCTCACTACATTTTTTTATAATTACTTAAGATGAAAGAAACAAATAATTTGAGAAACGTAAACCATTATTGTAGTAGTACTATTTAGAGTCAAGGCACACCTTCCTGAAAGCCCCTCTGCAATGCTTCTTGGTGCATTCCCAGAGCCAGTCATTTCATTCTCCCCTTTCTCACGTCTGTCTCACTGCCCACTACTTGCTTGCTATCTCTGCATGGGGCCTGCAGCAAGATACTGGCTTCTATTTCTTTAGTATTTGATTTCTACATCTTCATTCTCCATGACTCTATGTTTTAGAGACTTCATTCATCAGACATAATGCTGCTTATATTTAAATGATTCTTAGTAATCAAAATAGTTTTCGGTGTGGGGATTACTGCTTTAATTGTGAAATGCTCATGTAAGTTATTGGCTTTTTTTGATGGAGTTGTTTCACTGAAGGTCAAAGCCATAAAAATAAGAATGTGCAAAATATCTTAAAGAAATCAGTAAGCACCATGAAGTGACAGTCATGATCAGAATTTAATTGTGTATTTTATCACCAAATTTCTTTCTCTTCTTATGGGTAGGGAGATAGAGAAAATGAGCACTTGGATACTGGCTGATCCTGAAGAAACATGCAGCATGCTTCCGTGTGTGTGTGTGTGTGTGTGTGTGTGTGTGTGTGTGTGTGTGTGTGTGTAGTATGAGGGATTGAACTCAGGGACATTCTAACTCCAAGCTTCACCTCCTCCCTCCCCCTGCCCTATTTTATTTTTTGTTTTGAAACAGGGTCTTACTGGGTTACTACATAGACTTTGAATCTATGATCCTCCTGTCTCAGTCAGTACTGGGACTACAGGTGTACACCACTACACCTGGAAAGAACATGCTTTCTACTAGGATCTGGCAGTCTAGCTTCAATTCTTTATTCTGGTTAACATAATCGATAAATGCAATAGTGCCCATAGCATTTCATAGTTTACAGAGAACTTTTGTTATCTGTGGCTTGCATTTCAACTCAGAACTAGGTATTGATTTCATTTTGGAAATCAAGAAACTTACACGCACAGGGGTTTGGTAACATTTCTGAAGTCACCCAGTGGGCATCTCAGCCAGTGTAGAACCCCAGGTGACTAACTCCAAAGCCCTTATTCTTTCCTTCATACATACTGCTGCTAAGAAATGGGAAGTCTCATTTATTGAGAACTTAGTATGCACAGGAAGTCTTAATACATGCTATTTAATTCCAGCATCAACCTTGAAAAGGTAGATAATACCACTTTTTTAGCTTAAAAGTGAAATTTCAAAAGAGTAATTACTTGTCCAGGGTTGTATAGCTGGTACCTGCTCAGAGACTACATTTTCTTTCTTTCTTGTCAGATTATGAACCTTGTGTTAAATAAACAATTTATCCTCAGAACTCTACTCTTGCTGAAGATACCAAAGTATAAAAAAGTGTTTGTGTGTGTGTGTGTGTGTGTGTGTGTGTGTGTGTGAGAGAGAGAGAGAGAGAGAGAGAGAGAGAGAGATTATACTGCATTTGTAGTACCTAGTGAACTTTCAGATGCCAAATAAAATCTCTGCAATACTTCGATATTGTTTTGGTCTCTGTGAAGGAAAAGTGGTAGAAAAATGTACAAAGCATAAACATCCATCAATCTTTTCATTCCCTGCCCCATTCCCATGGTCTTTCCCATCATCCTGATTGTGGCTCAGTCTGCTAGCTATCTCCGCTCAGCCCACTGACATCTACCCATCAATGAAAACCTGCATCAGCCTTACCCTTTCCCAGAGCTAATTCCAATTTGCATCAATTTGTCCCTTTATTTTCCTATGCTGTGAAGATATCTTCAAGGATCCACTTGTACAAGAGAGTAGCATAGTACAAGAAGGATGAGAGAGAATGAAGATTGGAAACCTATGCAGCATCTTTAGGAGGTAAACAGAAAGTAACTTTCAAATGCAACTAAAGAAGAAAATATAAAGAAACTAAAATGGAAGGAGCCATGCCCCGAAAGAAAGAGGTCAAAGAAACAAGGGGTTGCCATCTATACCACATGTTTCAGAAATGACAACTAGAATGAGAAACAAAACTTAAACCACTGACTATGGCAATGGAGAGGTCATTGATTACCTTACCATGAAAAATTCCAGTGGAGTACTGGGAACACAACTAAAGTTGGTTGAAGAACGAATTGAGTATGAAACAGTGAGAAAGCAGGTCTGAGGAGGGGGAAGCAGTGCAGAGGCCTGGATATATATGTAAATATAATATAAATATTATGTATATAATTTAAATTCCTCAATATTCTGTTTAATGGCTAGACTTTAAATGTGTGCAGAAAGCTGGATTTTGTTATGTTTTAACAATGTCATGACTTAGAATTGGTACCCAAACTCATTAGTTCTTAGATGCATCAGGTATAAAATGATGTGATCTCAAACTGGGTGTGGTGGCACACACCTGTAATCTTAGTACTTGGGCAACTGAGATAGGAGGATCACAGGTTTGAGGACAGTCTCAGCAAGTAGTGAGACTCTCATCAACCTAGCCAGACCCTGTCTCAAAATAAAAATAAAATGGTGGTGCTGGGGTGTAGCTTGGAGGTAGAATACCCCTGGGTCCAATCCCCAGTGCCACAAATAAAATAAAATAAAATGATGTGATCTCACTTAACATAATATTCTCTATTTCTCTCCATCATTGCTACCAATCTCCCTAACATGTAAAAGCTGGCTGGGTGGGAGAAAACACACCTAGTGTTGTGTGCATTTATATTTGTATCACTTTGAACCTCACTATGATGCATAATTGCAATGCATCAGCGAAAGTATATTGAAAAGAAGGAAGTGAAATGCTACATGTGAATGTGCTCAGAAGTGTATAAGTCCTGTTTAAATCTACATTATTCATACTGTAATATTTCAGTAGTGGTTAGTTTGGTGAAAAGTCTAAACCCATTGGTGTTAAAGACATTTTGGTATTACTTTTATCTAAACTCTGTTTTCAGCCATGCTCTGCCTAACGGCTATGCCCATCCCCGAACCATGACATGGGCAGATCCCATAAACTTCCAGGCATTTTTTCTCTTATTTGAAAATAGATTAAAAAATGATAAAAAAAGAAAAGTAGCTCAGGTAGAGCAATGAGGATTTTTATGGTTTTGAAGCCCTGTATGTTACTATAAGAGTGGATACATGTCACTATAGATGTGTCCAAACTCATAGGATGTGTAACACTAAGAGTGACTCTAGTGTAAACTATGGACTTGGGGTGATAATAACATGTCAGTGTAGGTCTGTCAATTAAGAATGTACCACCCTGATAGGAGAGGTTGATAATGGGAGAACTATTAATTCCCCATTAAAAGAGTAATGAGTAGCTATGTATGTGTGGGAACAGGAGGTATATGGGAAATCTCTATACTTCTGTTCAATTTTGCTATGAAACTAAAACTACTCTAAAACAAAATCTCAGGACTGTTGAGACTATTTTGAAATGATCTTGTCATATCCAATTTAACATTCATTGCTACCATAGCATAAATCCAGTTACATCCCACACTTTGCTAGTGCAGTAAGAAGCGGGCATGGATCCACCCTTCCTGCTTCTCTTTTTCCTATTGCATGCTCTTTCAGTGTAAAGGATAGAAGCAGTGTTGGGAGATGTGGAGTGGGCAGATGACAGCTTAGCTGGACATGCAGTTGTAATTCTCTTGGCTTCTTCAGGAAGGCCTTTCCTGCTGTCCACAGCTTCTGTGTGACAGACGTCTGAAGCTAGTTTCCTTATGTTCAACCTTAGGGAACCCTTCATGGCTCTCCCACTGTATAGTGCCACGCCATGGAAGGTTTTAACATTCCTTAAGCTTCCCCTTGCCTCTATCAGTATACCTCATAGGTTCCCACACCTTGCCCAGGACAGGGGCCTCGAGGAGGCAGGTAAAAGGCAGAATCTCTCCAGTAAAGCTGCTTCCTGTCTTGCTTATTGTTCTGTGAGAAACTCACATAACTTGGTCATGCTGCTAACCTGTGGGAATTTAGGCCTCTCCACTGCTTCCCCCTCCTCAGGCCTGCTTTCTCTTTCTAGGTAGCAAACACTCCCATAAAAGAACAGATCAACAAGTCCATTGTTTAGGCAGAGGCCATCCAACTGGTCAACTGGCTCATGGCTGTGTGAGTGACAGCTCCCACTGCTTTGTACCAAGTCTGGTTAGAGTTTTAGTTCCCAGTGTTCAGGATGACAGTGAATGTCCTACTCAATAGCCTATTGTCAGTTTATCAGCCAGGTGTGGTGGGTGTTGTGGCACATGCCTGTAATCCCAGTACTTGGGAGGCTGAGACAGGAGTACTGCAAGTTCTAGGCCAGCCTCAGCAACTTAACAAGACTCAGCAAGCTAGCAAGACTCTGTTTAAAAACAAAAAAATAAAAATAAAATTTAAAAAAGCTCAGGGTATAGCTTAGAGGTAGAATGTCCCTGGATTCAGTCTCTCAAAAAAAAAAAGCCTATTGCCCTTTAAAATATAACACATTTGACCTGATACAAACTTTTCATGTTGTTTTCTATGAAGAAAAAATATCACCGACCTTGACTAAAACCTCTCTGTTGCCTGCATTTAAGTATTTATGCCCCAGGTTTTGTAAAAGCTGAGCATAATCGAAATCCCACTAGCAAGAAGTATGTCAAAAAGATTAATTAGTAAGAAAGCAAAGATGATGGCTTCCCCTGCCTTTATGTTAAATATTCTTAGAAAGCAAGCCCTTAAATAAAATGAGTAAAGATTCCTTGATATATGCTTGGTTGTCAATTTTATTAAGGGCATGCAAAGAGTTCATCTGAGTATTTAAGTGGTGTTTACTGAAAAGTGTCTCTAACTCTCATGAGCAGAAACATACAATTGGTAGATATGTTAGGGTATCACTGACAATGGAGTCAAAGGCCCCCTATAAAAGAGCTATATATGCCTGTGCCTCTCTGCCAGGAAAGATGAATTGCCATGGCAACACAGCCATGAAATAATAGGTCAAGTTTTATCCTTCTGCCTCCGGCTGATTTTATTAGGTTTCACTTAGAAGTGGATGCCATTGTAAAATGAAGGTTTAGGAATTTCAAAGCTAAACATCACCACCAAAAAATCTAATCAATAAAATCCACTGGTGTGAAGAGGATGGATAAAGGACAATAGGTAGAGAGGACATTTAAATTGATTGAAGAACTATTTAGAGACCAGTTTATTAATGCTCTTCTAAAATGGGGGCTGGATTTACAGATACTTGTATAACAAAGTGTGTGTAAATGAATTCATTTTGACTGTTTGTACAAGATCTATGGGGAAAGGTGGTTTATAAATTTTATTTTAACAGAGGATTAACTGCTCTAAGAAAAAAAGTTCTTATTTTGTTCCAAAAATAAACATGCAAAAATAAAGCATAAAAGATTTAAGCTTCCTATTTAGCTTGCTATTTATATAAGACTAAATTTGATGCTGCTTTATGCCTATTTATGCAGAGAGACAAATGAATAAAACTCTATGGAAAATAATATCATACAAAAGAAGTGATGTGTAATTATCAGCATTTTGTTGTATCTATTGTTTGAGGGGTTTTATCTCAGTATACACCATGACTTAAATGCCTTTCTTTTTACAAGAGCATCTCAATCTTTTGGGGATAAAATTCCAATATGAAGTAATATATAATTTCATCAAATTAAGAGCAATAGCATCCTTTCAAATAAAACATGTACTAGAATAGATTAAGTAGATGAGGGGAGAGAGAGAGAGAGAGAGAGAGAGAGAGAGAGAGAGAGAGAGAGGGAATGAATCTATATTATAAAGAAACAGAACTAATTTTATCTATAATATAGGATATAATAGTACATTAGAGTATTACATTTTTCCTGATTTCACAGTAGGACTATGCTAGACTTCTCCATTAATTTTCCTTATTCTTTCTTCCATAACATATGGGTAGATGAGAAATTTGTATTGTCTTCACTCTACTCCTAAAGATTGCAAACTGGGATCAGTGACTCCTATAACAAAGTACCACAAACTGAGTAGCTTAAAACAACAGAATTTTTTTTTTTTTTGTATATGTGTGTGGTATTTGGGATTGACCTAGAGGTATTCTATCTCTGAGCTATATCCCCAGCCCTATTTTATTTTTATTTTGAAACAGGGTCTCACTAAGTTGATGAGAGTCTCACTACTTGCTAAGGCTGTCCTTTTCCTGCAATCCACCTATCTCAGCCTCCCAAGTACTGGGATTACAGGGTGCACCACCACACCCAACAAAACAACAGAAACTTGGGAAGGCATGGTGGGTGGCATATACCTTTAATTCCAACTATTCTTAAAGGCTAAGGTAGGAGTATTACAAGTTCAAGGCCAGCCTGGACAATTTAGCAAGACTCTATCTCAAAATTTAAATAACTAAAAAAGGCTGGAGATTTATTTAGTTCAGTGGTAGTGTGCTTGCTTAGCATATACAGAGCCCTGGGTTCTATCCCCAACACTGCTAAGAACACAAAACAGAGAAACCAGAAGTGTATTATCTCATAGCTCTCAAGGCTAGAAGTCATAAATTAAGGTCAGTACTCTCTGAAAGCTCTAGGGGAGAATCTGTTCCCAGCCTCTTTTCTAGTTTCTGGTGGTCGCCAGGACTCCTTGTAAATCTTGTCTCTACCATAGATGCATCCATCACTAGTGTCTGCCTTCGCCATTGCATGGCCTTCTTCCTTGTGTATGTGTTCTCTCTTTTTATTTATTTATTTTTTTTATTTTTTTATTTTTTTGCGGTACTGGGGATTGAACTCAGGGGCATTCTAGCTCCGAGCTACACCCCCAGCCCTATTTTTTTATTCTTTATTTTGAAACCGAGTCTCACTAAGTTGCGAGTGCCTCACTAAGCAGCTGAGGCTGGCCGCGAACCCGGATCCTCCGGTCTCAGCCTCCCGAATGCTGGGATTACAAGCGTGCGCCACCACGCCCGGCTTGTTCTCTCTTTTTACAAAGACTTGAGTCATAGAATTAGGGTCCACTTTAATCTGGCATGACCTCACTTTAACTTGGTTATATCTGAAAAGTTCTTTTCCCAAAGAAGGTCACAGCCACAGGTTTGGGGTGAGAACTTCAGCATATCTCTTTGAGGGACACAATCCAACCCAGAACAGGAACTATGAATTGCAGGGCTTCAACTCTGAACAAATTGTTTCCATTATACTTGCAAGTTTCTATGCTCTCTAGTTCTTTAGAAACATGTTTTTATAACTCTAGTCTTCTGTAGACATGTAAGAAATATATTCAGGTTAAAGAAATTCTTTTAATTGGTAGAATTTTAAGATATACAAAATATGTGGCCCATGCTTGTAATCCTAGTACTTGGGAAGCTGAAACAGGAGGGTCACAGATTTGAGGACAGCCTCAACAATGTAGGGAGAGTTTCAGCAACCCAGTGCAATCCTGATCAAAACAAACAAACAAAAAAATACAAAAAATAGGATAGGAATGTAGCTCAGATGTAGAATGCCATTACCAAAAATACACACACACACACACACAAAATATGCCTAGAATAGATAAAATAAATTTATAATATAACTACCACAGTCCTTAAGTAGTAATAACTGTTGACTAGATTCTTGAATGAATAAATGAATCACTCCTAATATTAAACTGTACTGGACATAATTAATCTCCTTTGATGATTCCAAGCAATTTTTTCAGGTAAAAAGTAGCAAAGAACTACTAGAAACCACCATTTATTTGAGTGCTAAATGAACATTTGTTTTCTACCTCATATCTTTTTGTCTATTTGGAAACTCACTGATAACAGTGTACTTTATTTCTTGGGTTGCAGTGTTTCTGGTCCCCATTTCTGTTAACTTCCCTTTTTATTACCTATTATTTCCTTTAACTTAATCAAATTACTTTTGTTGATCAATTAACACCAATGGTTTTTTTTGTGTTTGTTTTGTTTTGTTTTTTTTTTAATTTGGTGTTTCCACCCATAGAATTACCTGCTTTATCATGTACCAGGATTTTTTGTCCTCCAATCTATTTTTCTCTATCTAGACATTCATCAAATGTATTTTGATTGTTGTGATAGTATTTGTTTGTTTACTAATGTTTCATTCCATTTAAACTTTAATTAAATACAAAAAGGAGTAGCCACCAAAACAAGTAACAAATTACAATATAACCAGTGCCTTATAAATGAAAACTGTTTCCTCCGTCTTGAAACTGTGAATTATCTCTCCATGACTTCAGGAAGGCTTGAGAATGCTGTACATACATTTAAAAAATAAAGAAGTTTCTTTAAGGAAAAGATTTGAAAGCAACAATAAAGACATAAATGCCAAAATTCCAATTGAAAAAGTTCCTAGCTACTATTTATCAAGCTGCTAATCTTTTCAATTTCACAGTTCTTTTCTTGACAGTCAAGTATTTGCTAATCAAACCTACCATTAAAGCCAAAAATTTCTCCTGAAAACATGATTAGGATATCAAAATATTTAAACCAACTAAAGTGATTTTTTTTCCTCTACAAAGTGGGAAAAGAAAGCTATTGCTCATAGAAGAAAATTTCCATTTTTTAATATTTTTTATTAATTGGTGCATTATAATCATACATCTTTGTTAGGTACAAGCTAATAAAGGCATATATGCACACATTTCTCATTTAACCCCTTCCCCAATTCTCACCCCACTTCCTTGCCCTCCCTCCTGAAAATTTCCATTTTTAATCACCTTTCTATCCCTTATTTTCTCTGTAAGAGATTTCCAGTTGCATTTTTCAATCATGAGGCACTTACATTTGTAGAAAATCATCAGGTATAACCAATTATTAGAGTTGTCTGAGGAGAAGAACAATAACAAATCAGCACTGTAGCCAGTTTCTGAGCACATCAAGAAGGGGCACCATTTTAGCCAGTTATCTTCTGAGACTGTTATGTTGAATTACATTAGTGGCACTTGACATTATAAAAATGTTCTTTTCTTTCAAATATAACCTTTTATCATCATTAGTAAATGTCAAATGTAATGAAGTGTTTTTCTGACTTATTTTCTTCCTGATATAATGGAAGAAAATGCTAATGAGTTTGTAATCCAGAAATTGTTTTCAGTATCCAAAACCAACACAGAGTCAACTTTCTGTTTAGTGGATTCATTTTATTTTTTATATTTTCATTGTATTTGGAAGTAAATTCCCCATTGGTATATCTAATTACTCTTCTTCTCCTTGGTACATTTCTTATTTTCCCTGAGAGCTTTAGGTGACAAATACCTCCAATTAAATTGTATTTCTAGGTTCAAATGAGAATGATGTTGAAGATCTGGCCCCTTGCTGTGAGTTAAGTACTATCTGAAAGCTTCTTCTTTTCTTTTTTTCTTGAAAGCTGTTTCCCAGTTCCCTGCTCGCACTCCTCTTTAATTTTGAAATATACTGGCTATCTAACACTGTGGTTTCTAGCAGCTTCCTGTAACATTTCAATCACAATGTAATGGAGCCTTGATTCTGCTCTCTCACAAACTAAATACACCCACAATGTGAAATTGATGCATTTTGTAACACTGGAACTCATTTTGCTGTCACAATAAAATTAACATCTTATGAAAGGGGGACACATCTCTGGAAAAGGTCAAGAAGAAAGAGATAAAGCCATGGTTTGCCAACACAACATTATTCAGTGTCTATGTTGAAAATATGCTTGACAGGAAGGGTCTAGGTCACTTTTTAGCAGTGCTTGCAGTGCATTGGCTCTTTTCCTCTATTTAGAAATTAGTGGAAAGCTGTATGTGTACAGAGAAGACATGTAGTCCCCAGCCTGCACCAAAGCCACTTAATCAATGCCAAGAAGATATTTTACCCAGAGAACAAGAAAGCCAATTCAAGGTTCTTCACAATAGGCTAAACAAGGAAGTTACCTTTATAGATAATATGTTCTGGAAAATATGACACCAAACCAAATGTAGGAACGTTTTTCAATAGACTGACTAGCTATAAGGGGTTCATCTCCCCGGAAAGCAAAAACATATTATAAAATCTGATTATACCTTGCTTTTTAAAACACAGTCTTTGGGAATTTAGTTCTCAAACTTTATGCATGTTCTCTTCTTTGTTTCACAGTTAGATAGATATACTGTTAATTGAATTAACTTCGATGACTAAGAATATTCAAATAAGCTCAATATTGACTTCTTTGGGCCTGAGGGATTATGTATTTGTACCACAGTTTATGATATCTTTAGCATCTGCATTATCACTTTAGCATTTATGAACTAGTGAGTAAAGCACAATAAAATATCCAAATATTTACCAGGAAATCACTGCTATATTGGAATATAATTAGGAAGCATTAAATTTCTATCATTATGATTTTGATTCAACTCTTTTTGTTAATTAGTCTTTTATGTGCCCATTTACAAATAATTTTTAAGATAGTTAACATTTTTCTTAATGATGTCTAATCGTATTTTATATATTAAATATATTAACCCCTTTTCTCTCTGGTACAATACAATGCAAACATATTTCCCAGCTTATTAAATCATTTCAATTTCATTCCTAACATCTTTCTATATAAAAGGAATTGACCTTTTTTTCTTTCTTCCTTCCTTCCTTTCTTTCTTTTTTTCTTTTTGTACTAGGGATTGAACCCAGGGCTATTCTACCTCTGAGCTACTTTTACTTTTTATTTTCGTATTTTACTTTTTATTTTGAAACAGCATCTCACTAAGTTGCTGAGGCTAGCCTTGAACCTGCAATCTCCCTGACTCCACCTCCCAAGTACTAGGATTGCAGATGTGCACCACTGCACCCAGCTCTTCTTTTTTCCTTTTTATTTTTTTAAATTAGAACTATGTTCTGAAAGCTCTTTCCCACTGGTTTTGCTTTATTTCTAGTGTTTTGGGTACTACAACTTTATTCTCCTTAATACTACCTATAAACATCTTCTAATCAGGCCAGTCTTATCCCTGCTCCAAGAGTAGAATATACCAATTGTTGGCACCATGAAAAGTCACATTATAGGCTAATTATCAGTTCTGTTTCATACACTACCTTCTTTCTGATTCATTCACAGATCCTCAACCTCCTTTGATCATCCTTCCCTAAACTTACAGGAGTCAAATAGGATATGCCACAGGAATGGGGAGGGAATTGTAAGCAGCCTTGGTTTCTCACTGTCGCCATGGTGGTGTGTAAGCTTCCTGGCATGAGGATGCCTATGGGAGAGAAACTGCATATTCAACATGAGCCTGGTCCACTAGTGACTCCATGAGGCACTGGTTTCATTTTAATTTACCATCAAAATGATTTACCATGGGGGTATTATTTTGTCATCTAACAGGTTAGTTTTTTACCTCAAGGCCTGTTAAATTTTAGGGGGAGCTGTGTGCCCTCTGCGTAGAAGAGACATCTTCGTGATTAGGAGAGAAGGAGGATCCAGACTGAAATCAGAAAGAAGATAACATTTTGAGCACCTACAGAGTACTAGGAAGGAGAAATTAGACCCAAGTCCCAGAGAAAGTGGCCAGGGAGAAACCATGGAGTATTTGGATTATAAATGGTACCTCAGATCCTGAGAGCACAAAGAGGCAAGAGTTGGTTGGACTGAGAAACAATTTCTTCAGCTACAATATAATGTGATGTGTTACAGGTCATTTTGGTGGTGTGTCTGCCTCTGATTCCCAGATTTAAATGTTACATGCCATCTCTTCAGCAGGCCTGGGACCCTGTGTTGCTAAGCTGCTATTTCCCATCTTGGGCTAGCCTGCCTCTCCTGCATCTCAAGAACAGCAGCCAGGACTTGCCATGTACTGACCACTGTTTGTGCATTGTGCTTTTTGAAAAGCACTGAACATAATTATTTCATGTCACCCTAGCATATATGCCAAACTGTAGAGGGACTTAGTTTACCGAGATTCAGAAACTTCGCCATGTTTCACTAGCTATCTAATGGGAGAAAAGGAACTCGCCCTCAGATCTATCTATCTGACTTAACTACCCACACATAGCACCTTATTTCTGTTCTCATTTTACAGTTGTATAGGGTAAGATTGAACTGCAAACTTCTTAATGTCAGAGACAATTTCATAAACTTCCTCCTTTCCTCACAGTGACTTGTATTAGTGGAGAGAAAATAAATACATGATGATGTAGCTAACATCTTCCTCTGGTCTTAAACTATACAAAAACCCACAGATTTCAGATATGTATACTCCTTACTTTCTATAGGTAGGCACTGCTTAATGTGAGCGAACATACATAGAAGGTACCTTGAGTTACATTTTTATAGAAAAAAAATATTTTTTCAGAGTGCTGCAGAGTTGCCCTATGAAAATCATTAGGAAAAACAAGACTAAAATATAGTTATACATTGCACATACATTTAAACTCTCTGTTGTGATTGTTTTTGGGATTATTAATCACCTCCAAAAATGTATTGCCTTATTTCTGAGAGCTTCTCATTGTTATTTTTTAGGACACAGCAGGCCAGGAAAGATACAGGACCATCACCACAGCCTATTATCGTGGGGCCATGGGCTTTATTTTAATGTATGACATCACAAATGAAGAATCCTTCAATGCGGTACAAGATTGGTAAGTTAGAGCAAATACTGCTACTACTGATGATGATGGGTTTGCATTCAGTTCTCTCATCCTCCCAAAGCAATGACCACACTGCAATGTAATATGTGTATCTGTCATAAACTACAATCTCAGTTGTGCTTCATAAGCCAGAGAAATGGCAGCTGTGCTCAGAACCATTGTCAAGGGATTGCTGAGAAGTCATTCTGATTATTTTTCTTTATTTTCTTCATTGCAATTTTTTTGCACCTGCTATCCTTACTTCCGTGGAGGCTAGTGCATTGTTTTTTATTTAAAAATAAATAAATAATGGTTGGAAGTTTACTGGTCTGAAATAGGGATCTACAAATGATGGCGATATCCCATGGCCCAATTCTGGCCCACCACTCCTTCTGTAAATTAAGACTTATTGGAACACAGCCAGCCTCATTTGTCTATTTTCTAGGACACTTTCACACCACAACAGAAGAATTAAGTAGCTTCAGTGGAAATCAGAAGCCTGAGAAGCCTAAAAAATTCCTTATCTGGCCATTTAAAGAAATAGTATGCCAACTCCTTGTCTAGAAGAGTTGCTAAATGGTTTGTTCAGACTGAACAGTTCAAGGGACTGTGGTGAAGGGAAAGACATAACCTAACCCCAGGCTGACTTAGAGCTCTATTGAATAATTTGAAAACACCTGAGTCCATCAGGAGTGTGACTTGCAGTGGAGTTTACTGCTGGGCCTTCCTTCTTCCTGTCCCACCAGCACCTTGGGAGGAGACAGAGGAGCCAAGGAGAATGGTCATGAATTCCAGAGGTGAGTTGAAAAGAGCTGGTTTTCTGTGGAAAGAACCAGAATCTATCTCAGGCTTTATGTGGTAGTAGAAGGGAAATGGAGTGTCCATTGGTGGGAGCAGGACTGACTGAGCAGATTTCACTTTTTAACTCTAAATAGTCATAGCTCATCTTATAGAAAAAAGAATTGGGTTGGCCATGTAGAGGAAAGCAATCAACATTCTTTTTGTTGTTCTTTTCTGTGATAAGTATCCAAAATGAGTGGGTACATATGTATCATCAGCTCAGTGAGGGCCAGATGTTGTTAAAAACTTCAATTTTATTTAGGTTGTTTTTTATTTTATTTTTAGATTGTTTATTTTAAATGCAAATTGTTCATCTGGGAAGATATCTACATCTTTATAATCTACACATACACTTATAATGTATTAAATAATACCATTAACAATCATAAAAGAGAAGTGCAGAGTTATAAGCTTAAAAAGACGAGATTAAAGTAGCCATCTTGGTAGCAGACTAAATATTGTAAAAATGCCAGTTCTTTTCAAATTAATGCATAAATTCAAGGCAATCCCAGTTAAATACCAGCAGGTTTGGTATAAAACAGAATGAGATAGAAAATCCAGAGATAGACATAAAGCTGTATGGGCATTTAGTTTCTGATAAAAGTAGCATTTAAGTTAGTGCCAAAAGGATTGTTCATTTCATGGTATTTTGATATCTAATTAATTGCCATGCATAGCTGTGGCACGTATATTGTTACACAAAATGGTAATTTTAACCTTGACTATTTCCTCTCTGGAAATGTTAAGACTTAGTATCTCTCTGGCAAGAAGTGTTCATAAATGAAGTTTCAGAACTCAAGGTTCCAAATGCCGTTTGCACCCATTGGCCACTGAGAACCCATAGAAAGTAAATAGCAATAACACCAGGAGCCCGTCATCGGTACTCTTGATGCTAGCATCAAAAGAAAGTGATATGGAAATGTTCAGCTTCTTCATCTTTTCTCATCCTTCCCTCTGCAACCCCAGGCAATCTGACTTCACCCCACATATATGCTAACACTTCTCACATGCTAGCAGACCCGTCTGCCCCATCTCAGCTTTCCTCCACCTCAAATTCTCTAACTTTATTTATTCTGTTTCCTGCCTTTAGCTCTGTTTCCTGTTTTTTGAAAGCTACATTTTCCAAATTATTCTTGTCTCTCTTAGATCACTCTTCTTTCTTCTCCCAGATTCCATCTGCCCTCCCCTGGGCAGAAGATCTCCTCCTGACTTTTTCATGAATGTGCTGTCTGTGTCCTTCATCATCTTATTCACTTTAACAGCTCCATTTAACATATACCCACTTACCAGGTGGCTTCCAGATTTAAATATCTGTCCCCAGTCTGTCAGTAAACTGCCACGTTAATTTCTAGGTGCCCAAAATATTGTTCCACCTGAACACCCTGCTGGTGCTTCAGAATAAATTAATCTTCATCTGAAACTTCTCACTTTTTTTTTTTTTTTGCAGTTCTGGGGATTGAACTCAGGGGCATTCTACCTCCGAGCTACATCCCCAGCCCTATTTTTTATTCTTTATTTTGAAACCAAGTCTCACTAAGTTGCAGAGTGCCTCACTAGGTAGCTGAGGCCGGTCGCGAACCCGGATCCTCCAGTCTCAGCCTCCCGAATGCTGGGATTACAAGCGTGCGCCACCACGCCCGGCTCTGTCACTTTCTTGAGAATATTTTTTTTTAATTTTTTTATTGTAATAATTCATGCTTTGTATGTATACATCTGCTCTAAGATTCTTTCAAAAGAACATGATCCAGAAGATCATGGAATACTCCTGCCCAAAAGTCTTGGCTCAGCCTTGTCTCCTGAAGTAATTAAAACCTTCTCAGCCCAATGACTTTGAGACACATGGAGCCACTTTATCTTGACAGTTTCATCTCTCACTAGTCCAGAGACAAACTAAACTATTCACTGTTTCTGGAACACAGTCCAAACTTTCCAAATTTTATGCTTTTTTTTCTTTTATGCCACACTTGGTTTTGCATATATTTTCCTACAACCTCCTACTCCATTTATCCCCAGACACATAGATTTGTTGAAAACTAACAAAGCTCATCCTATAAGTCAGTGCTTATCCACTCTTTTTCACCCGCAATTATACTATCATTAGTTTTTTAGATTTTTAATTTCTTCAGCAAATCTTTACTGAGCACCTTCTCTTTGAGAGCCAATTTGCAAGACATTGTGTTGAGTACCTATGACAGTGTTTACTGTCTCACTTAGAGGATCAACCATCATCACCCTGTTATCTGACATAGAAATCTGAGCCTGGTCTGATTTATCCCTCAGTAGCCATCATTTTTCATTACCCACCATGTTCAATTATTTTGACTTTTTGAATGCCTCTCGGACCTACTAATCTTTCTCCCTAATGTTACTCTCCTGATCCAGACTATCATGTAGGAGCTTTAAAAAAAATTATTGGTGCATTCTAATTATATATATATATATATATATATATATATATATATATATATATATATATAGTGGGATTCATTGTGATTTATATAAATAGGTACATTACATCATTTTATTAATTTCATTCTTTCCTTCCCCCACCCTGATCACTATCCTCTATTGATTTCCCTTCAATTTTCATAAGTTTTCCCATCGTATTTTTTATTTTCCTTTTTTCTCTCTAGCTTCCACATATGAGAAAAAACATTTCTTCCCAGTACTGGGAATTGAGCCCAGAGGTGGTCTATCACTGAGCTGCACTACTGTCCCTTTTTATATTTTATTTTGAGACAGGGTCTGTCTTAGTTGCCCAGGCTGGCTTTGAACTTTCCATCCTCCTGCCTCGGCCTCTTGAGTGGCTGGGATTGCAGACATGCACTACTGTGCCTCTCCCATTTGGGAATGTTTTATTTTTTTTAATCTTGTTTCCTCTCCCTTTATTTTATAATAAAACCTTTCATGATGTCTTATGATCTATAGTTAATGACTCGGAAGCATTAGGAGTCATCCATGGAGCTTTGACAACCTGTTCATGCCAAGCTCCACACTGGACGTACTAGACCATGCCTCTGATATGAAATATGGGCATACATATTTTTTCAAATCTGTACAAATGACTCTGCAGACCATTCCTGGCTAAGACCATTGATTTAGAGTGAAATGCAAACTCTTGATCATTTTATTAATGATCAAGTACCTCCACACATCTATTTCACTGGCACCATCTCCCACCACTCTCTGCCATTGGCTCTATGTTTCAGCTAGTCACAGCTTTCCTCAGGCTACCATAGTTCCTTCCTTCCACTACATCTCTTCCTCTTCCTAGAATGCCTTCTCTGTTACCATTCCAAATTTTTATTCTCCTAAGCTCAACTCAAGCATCAGCACACGTATGAAGCTCTAAAATACACCTTTAAAACACCCCCTTTCTCTCCCCATCTCAGTTCACAGTGGACTATACTGCTCACCCTCATCTCTGCATTGGGCTACCTGAACACTTCCTGCAGACCACATAAAGAACTTGGTCAACTTTGTCGTTGAATTACACTTTGTCTTGTGTGTTACATTGTGAATTCATTGATCTCTTATATTTAGTGCTGAATACAGTAAATCCAATATATATTCTCCTTTTTTCTATTTTTTATTGTGGTAAAACACACATAACATAAATTTATCTTCTTAACCATTTTGAAGTGTACAGTTAGGTAATATTAAATACATTCCCATTGAACAACCATCACTACCTTCCATCTCTAAAAACCTTTTCATCTTGCAGATCACATACTGTCCCCATTAAATGTTAACTCTTCATTCCCTCTTCCTCCAGCTCTTGATGGCTACCATTCTGCTGTCTGCCTTTATAGTTTGACTGTTCTACCTATCTCATAGACATGGAATCATACAGTATTTGTCTATTTGTGACTGGTTTAATTCACTTCATATATCAATCCTAAGATTCACCCATTTTGTAGCATATATCAGAATTTCCTTCCCTTTTAAGGATGAATACTATTCCAGTAGATATGTATAGTCTCCATCAATCCAATATATATTTTAAAAGAATGATACAGAGGATCTTATCCTTACCCAGTTTCCCAACAGAAAATATGGAAATTACTTCAGACTGACATGGTTAGGAATTAAGGGTTCTATGCTTCCTCTCAATAAAAGATTTATGATTGTGTATGTTGCTGCTACAACACAAATTATATTCAGTTTTTATTTTTCTTAAGTATATGGTTGTCTTAACTTCCTATTAGATTATAAGCTATTTGTAGGGAAAGACTTTCTTGTTTGTATTCCCAACTTAACATAGTAACTTGTACAAAATGGGTATTTTAAAAATTATTCTTATTTGAAAAAAGGTAAAAAAGCATTAAAAACCTTGGTAGATATTTAAGGAATCAGAACAGATTTATGTGGTGTTTAAAAAAAAGTTGGTAAAAACAAATTCCAGTATAACAGCTCAAATTTTCTTTACACAACAGTTTTATTGAGCAGTGGTGGTAGATGAGGAGACTTGCAGATATTCAGTGATGACCTTCTACAACATGAAATAAGGTCGCATTAGGGAAACAAACACGAAGGGGCACTTTTCTTTACATTATTGGTCTCTAAGTGCTGATTTTAAGGGTGAAAAAAATACACGAAAATATATATAACAAAAAGAAAAATTAATTGGAACTAATTTGCAACTAAAGTTTCAGTAGCTTTTCCTTAAAAAATGCATTTCAGTTATACAGGAAGAAAACAAAAATTTGTTGATAGTGATTTCAACAAAATATTTGTCTCATAGGGAGAATTAGATTGTGTTGCATTTCATAAAATTTTATTGCACACAAAT
The DNA here is from genome assembly GCA_004027655.1 of Graphiurus murinus. Taxonomy (NCBI): domain Eukaryota; kingdom Metazoa; phylum Chordata; class Mammalia; order Rodentia; family Gliridae; genus Graphiurus; species Graphiurus murinus. The sequence continues at coordinate 35,161 of PVLC010015149.1, forward strand.
TCTAGGCTGCTAAGGAGAAGACAAGCATGGGCATTTAGAGAGAATAGCAGCAGCCAATGATTGTTTTGAGGAAGTGAAGGCTATTGCTTTTGAAAACACATTAGAGCAGGGCGTGGTGGCGCATGCCAACAAGCCCAGTATTTGGGATGTTGAAACAGAAGGATTGCAAGTTGGAAATCAGCCTTAGCAACTTAGCAAGACTTTGTTTCAAAATAAAAACTAAAAAGGGATAAAGATGCAGCTCAGAGGTAGAACATCCTGGGTTCGATCACCAGTACCACAAATAAAAAATTTAAAAAAGGGGAGAAAGAAAAAAAGAAAACACATTAGGTCATGGTTTGAATTTTCCAATAGAATTTTATTTGAGGAGTTACTAAATTATCCTCTTTAGTTTAGCTACATCCCCTAGTTCTGTAAAATTAATATAAAATTAAGCTTACCATGAGTTTATTTATAAATTTATCTAGAATCTATAAAGTTCCAAAAAGAATATGAGAAACTAAACACAAACATGCATGCAACATGGTTAACAATCCATATAAAAGGAGAGAGTGACTCTCCAGAATCAGAAGAGCACGTTTTAGCCGTCCTTCCTTAGACACAGGGAGCAAAGACTTGTGTGCTAGTGCTGTAGTGGAAGGCATGGTGCCGGGCAGCAAGACAAGGCCGGTCAATGGCAGTGGAAGCTGCACCCAGGCTCACAATGATCCTCACATTTGTGTATGTCCTGAAAAGTGCATGTAATTGTGACCAGTGAGCAGACTGATCTGCCACATCTCCACCTGCTTAGGCTGCCAGTTAGTTAGAGGGAATGGGGGAGTTGTCTAAGCAAGCACAACAATCTGGTGCCTCCATGGTCTTGGGGAAATAGCAGCTCCCCCTTTTGTGAAAACCAAACATTCTGTGCTTTGAATCTTCCAGTGGGGTTATATGTAAGAAAATTAATGGCCGAGGTGTGGTGTCTCATGCCTGTAATTCCAGCACTTGGGAGGCTGAGATAGGAGGATCACAGGTTCAAAGACAGCCCCAGCAATGTAGAGAGGCTCTCAGCAACTTAAGGGGCCCCTGTTTCCACACAAAAAATAAAATAGGACTGGGGGTGTAGCTCAGAGATAGACAGCCCCTGGATTCCAACCTTCCAACCTTACTACCACACACACACACACACACACACACACAAAAAAAAAAAAAAAAAAGAAAGAGAGAGAAATTATTTTCAAAGATACAGACCCTAAATAGGCTAAAGAGTTACAAAAATATGAGATCACCAGTGAAAATCCCTTCCTCCTCTGAAGGATTTTTCAGATAGCATATATGTGGCCAGAGACAGCTTACTAGGTCTTGGTTGCAATATGACCTCAAATAGCAATTCAGATAAGTTTCAGGTTCTGTTTTTATTTTTTGTTGTTGTTGTGTTGTTTTCTTTTTTTGTACTGAAGGTTGAACCCAGAGGAATTCTAACTCTGAGCTATACCCCCTATTTTATCTTTTATTTGGAAAAAGGGTCTCATTAAATTACCCATGCTGGCCTCAAACCTGAGATCCTCCTGTCTCAGCCTCCCAAGCACTGGAATTATAGGACTGTGCCACCATATCCAGCCATGCAGGTTCTTTTTAAAAATCTAGCACCATGACTTAAAATGTCTATCCATATTGTAGTGCATTTTGATTCGACTTAAAATCTTTCCCACCCGTGACTTTAACATCTTTCTGTTCTAAGTATGACATGGTCACAGGCTGCTGTATTTCCTGTTGGAGAATGTCCTTGGCTTGTACGCCTCCATCTTATTTATTTACATGCTGCTTGTTATGACACAATGAAGAACTATAAATATAAAGGCTTTTTTTTTGAAGCAGGAAATCTGGTGAGCAGATTGATATTAAAAAAAAAAAAAATCCAGACTGAGGATAAAAGTCTAACACCATCTTCCCACTAGTGTTAAATAATTCATTTTTATGACATCCAGGGTACCCTTGCAGATATACTAAACTGTAATGCAGTTTCACCTTCAAATATTTTTTTTTCCTCTGCAGTCTCTCTTTTCTTACAAAAGTATAGCATGCTTAAGGTGACCTTGCATTAAACGCCAAAGAATTTTAGCCTAATAAGCAAACTATGATGAACAATTGCTAAGCTTTTGTTCAGGCTTCCTAATCTTCAACCATCCTATCAACTTCAAGTCAGTTCTGTTACAGTACAGAGGGGTCGGTGTTGTGATTAGGGCCTCAGACTTACTACCGACACTGGACCTCAAAGGGTTTCTTCTCTTTCCCTGGAGGGTAAAGACTACATTTCTTATTGTTGGTCTAGCCCAGCCTCAAAGATTTCTCTTGTACAGATAACCGAACTTAAACTCAAGATATATATACATATATATGTGTATATATATATATATTATATATATATATTTATAATATATATGTTAGATGCCCCCTAATACAAAGCCCCTTTCCAAAACAGAAACACTGTTTCCTGTGTTGTTTTCTTCATCTTAATAAATAACACTTCCAAAATCTTTGAGGTTAATCTTTTTTTGTTGCTGTTGTTACCAAGGATTGAACCCAGGGGCTTTCTACCCTGAGCTATGCTCTTAGCCCTTTTTATGTTTTTAATTGAAACAGGGTCTCGCTAAGTTGCTGAGGGACTGCTTAATTTGCTGAGACTGGCCTCCAGACTGAGGTCTTCCTGTCTCAGCCTCCAAGAAACTAAGATTACAGGTGTGTGGCACTGCACCTGACTTGGAGTTAAGCTTACCTCATTTTCTCAGAGCCCATCTCTAGTCCTTCAAAAAATACTGTTATAAGCCGGGCGTGGTGGAGCATGCTTGTAATCCCAGCATTTGGGAGGCTGAGACCGGAGGATCCTGGTTCGCAGTCAGCCTCAGCTACCTAGTGAGTCACTCTGAAACTTAGTGTGTCCCAGTTTCAAAATAAAGCATAAAAAAAAAAAATAGGACTAGGGGTATAGC
>PVLC010015150.1:0-15683 GCA_004027655.1 Graphiurus murinus
TGTTGGCAAAACTGGTTAGCCATATGCAGGAAACTGGAAATAAACCCCACTTTCTCACCCTGCACAAGAGTCAACTCAAGGTGGATCAAGGACCTGCAAGTCAGACCAGAGACCTTGCAGCTACTTGAAGAGGGCATAGGACCAACACTTGAACACATAGGCACAAGTAAAAACTTTCTCAACAGGACCCCAAAAGCACGAGTTTTAGTTTTTTAAGGAATCTTCATACTTTTTTTCTATGCCTGTACTAATTCATGTTTCCACCAGCCTTTATAAGGGAGTTCCCTTTTCTCCATATTCATGATTTTTTTTTGTCTTTCTGATGATAGTCAATCCAACTGGGATGAGATGATATCTTGTGGTTTTGATTTGCATTACTCTAATTAGTGACGCTGAGCATTTCTCATATACATATTGGAAATTTGCATGTCTCCTTTTGAGAAATATCTTATCTCTTCAGATTATTTGCTTTTGTGTGTGTGTGTGCATGTGCGCTAGAGATTGAACCCAGGACCAGGTATGAACTCTACCACTGACCCACACTCTCAGACCTTGCCCGCTTTTTAATTATATTACTGTTACTATTATTGTGCTGCTGAGTTCTTTGTAGATGTGGATACTAGTTCCTTGTCAGATGGATAGTTTTCACTTTTCCTCTCCCTGTTCATCATTTTCTTTGCTGTGTAGCCTTTTCAGTTTACTGCAAACTCACTTGTTGAGTGTTGCCTGTGTGCTACTTTTGAGGTCTTTGCCCATGCCAATGTCTGGAAGTGTTTTCCATAGTTGATTTATATACATGGTAAGAAATAGGGGTAAATACCTTCATTGAGATATTATTCATGTAAAATAGAATTCATTCATTTAAAATGTGTATGCATAGGCTCTTTATATTTTTATTAGTGTATTGTAATTATACATCACAGTGAAGTTCAAAGTGATACAAGCATGCACACAGCATTTGATGCATTTCCTTTACATCCCACCCTGACTCCCCCCTTCTCTTTCTATTCATGACAGTGAGATTTGTAGTGATTCCTTAATATATAGACATGGCATTATTTGAGCAGTTCTTTCCTCAATCCTCCTTTTCCCCATCTCTACCTCCTTACCCCAACCCAATGGTAGAAACTATTCTAGTTTCTCTCCTCATTTATCTGAAGTCTCTTTTGTTTCCTCTTTAATTTCCATATATGAGAGAAAATATAAGACCTTTAACTTTCTGAAATTAGTTGATCTCACTCAGCACAATATTCTCTAGTTACATCAATTTTCTTTCAAGTTATACAATTTTGTTCTTAGTTATGACTGAGTAAAATTTTATTGTGTGTATATGTCACATTTTCTTTATCTGTCCTTCTGTTAACAGGCACTATGGTACTTCTACAAACATGAATATTCATGTATAAGTGACTTTTTATTTATTGAATTTTCTTGACTGATTTTAAATGTTACGCAGTCCTATCCAAGTTCATTACCAGTTCTTCCATCCATCCCTGTACTCAATCCAACTTCTCCAAACCCATGTCAACTCTGTCCTTTCTCCTGTGACTAGTTCAGAAAAATCCAGATGATGCTACCTTTGAAATGTCTTTCAAGTCCCTCCTCTCACCCCACCAATTTCCACGCCTTGTTTCAGCCTCATGAGTTCTCTGCTGGATTGTTATAAACACCTCCCACATCTGAATATGGTGGCGCACTTCTAGCTGAGACAGAAGGATCAGAGGTACGAGTACAGCATCAGCTAGAAAGACTCTCAGCAATCTAGTAAGACCCCATTTTAAAAACAAAAAATAGGGCTGGTAATGTAGCTTGGAGGTAGGATGTTCCTGCATTCAATCCCCAGTGCAAAATAAATAAATAAATAAATAAATAAATAAATAAATACTCCTGCATAACTTCCCTACAGCGTACCCCTCCCCATTTCTACTCTTGTCTTGGCCTCACCAAACTCAAATCTCATTAGATCTCCATTTTCAAAACCTTTGGTATCTTCTGGTGACTCCAAGGTCAGTCTAGATTTTTCCACTGTCCTTTACCCCCTGGCCTTAATTAGTACTTCTTATCTCATTTCTTATCCAGTCTCTTGTCACGTCTAAAAATTCCAGCCACTGTGTTCTAAGCCACCAGTCCTCTGTATTTCTGCACGTGGGCACATCATTTTCTGTGTTCCAGGATTGCCCCTTTTCTCTCTTTGCTACCTCTTCATTTTTAAAATCAGTCCTCATCCCTGTAAATGATACAAGGAAAAAAAAGTCTTCCCATGGGTGATTAAGTTATGGGTCTTAACATGAAAAAACTATTATCCTAGATTATCAGGGGATTGTCTTTCTTCAGAACTCAGACATGGGGTATTTCAGTCATATGGAGAGACCGGAGGGGGGCTGCTGAAAAAGTCTCTTGATCGACACAGCATAGAAAGGATTTCCTCCACTGGGGTTTTCTGGACATCACAGATTTGATGAGCATGTGTTATCGCTCCTATCACCAAGCTCAGTGACAGTAAGCTGTCTCCTAAATTCTTGTGAAAGGACCCAGATGTATCTCGGGCCCCTTGATTCTCTAAAGGATTTTGAGTCAGCTTAGATCCATAGAGACCCTTTAGATTGTGATCTGGGAGGCTATGGTACGAAACCATCCCAAGTCTGGGAGCCACTGAGGCTCAAGTCAGGCAGCGACACGGGTAAGTCTTCTAGACTTTAGAGCCTCCAGAACAAGGCTTGCTGGCAAGCATGGAGGAACAGTAGAAGACATCACTGTGTTATTCCTGGTTGCTAGCATTTATCACAAAGCATCACATTTCTTATAGATTGCCAGTATATACTCTCTTCTGTTTCCAGTTTGCTAAGCTTAAATTCTTATGTCATAGAGTTTGAATTTTACCAAACGGTTTTTCTGAATTTCTTGAGAATATGATTTGCCTTTATTGTCTTAAACTAGTAATGTTCTGAATTATTTTAATAGATTTTCTAATCTTTGATCAACCTTGAATTCCTGAACTCTAAAACTTTGATATGATCGACTATACTTTTTATGTACCTCTTGGATTCATTTAACTAGATGTTAGATATTTTTGAGTCTATGTACATGACTAAATTGGCTTATAATTAGCTTTTTTTTTTTTTTTTTTTTTCAGAACTAGTGACTGAACCCAGGGCCTCAACATACTAGGCAAATGTTCTTCTTCTGAACTACCTTCCTAGCCCCCTTTAAATTTTTTTTTTTTCATTTTGAGATAGGATCTCACTAAATTGCTGAGGTTGACCTTGAACTCTCGATCCTCCTGTCTCTGCTGAGATTATAGGTGTGCACCGTCACGCCTGGCTATAATTTACTTTTCCTTTGGTCTTGTATAATTTTGACACCAAGGTAATTTTAGTATTAAAAAATGGGCTTCAGAGGGCTTCCTGTTTTTCTCTTCTCTGGAATATTTGCTATAAAATTAAAATAATCAATAACTGAACTGGCTTTGACATTTTCTTTGTGAGAAGGTTGTTAAATACAGATGCAATTACTTGAAATATTATAGAAGCATTTAGGTTTTATATTTCCCCATTAGCCAATCTTATTTAGCAATATTTTTTAGCATCCATTAATTTTATATAACTTTTAAATGTAGTAGAAATAAAGCCATCAGAGCCGGGCACGGTGGTGCACGCTTGTAATCCCAGCATTCGGGAGGCTGAGACCGGAGGATCAGGGTTCGCGGCCAGCCTCAGCTACCTAGTGAGGCACTCCGCAACTTAGTGAGACTCGGTTTCAAAAATAAAGAATAAAAAATAGGTCTGGGGGTATAGCTTGGAGGTAGAATGCTCCTGAGTTCAATCCCCAGTACCACAAAAAAAAAAAAAAAAAAAAGAAAGAAAGAAAAAGAAATAAAGCCATCAGTATTATTGTCTTATTTTTAAATTTCCATTGGTTTGGTTCTACGTATCCCCTTTTTATTGTTAAAATATGTATGCATGTGTATGTGGATGTTGCATCTCTTTTCCTTTGATCAGTTTCAGCAGAGAGTTTTTGCCTATTTTATTAGCCTTTTCAAATAACCAATCTTGGGCTATGTCAAGCCCCATTATGATATAATTACTTTCTACTTTATTTTAATTTCTGCTTAATTTTTATCATCTCACTTACTTTCGTTTTCTTTGGATCAATTGTTTTTGTTTTTCCCTAACATCCTTTTTTTGGGGGGGGGGAGGGGTACTAGGGATGGAACCCAGGGGTATTCTATCTCAGAGCTACATCCCTAGCCCTAATTTTTATTTTTTATTTTGAAACAGGGTCTCACTAAGTTGTGGAGAGCCTCACTAAGTAGTTGAGGTTGGCTGAGAACCCAGATCCTCCAGTCTCAGCCTCCCAAGTACTGGAATTACAAGCATCCGGCTTTTCCCCTAACATCTTAACTTTGACAATGAGTTCATTAAATTGTAGCCTTCTTTCTTTCTTTTTCCTTTCTTTTCTTCTCTTTTTTTTCCCTTTCTTTTCTTTCTGTGGTATTTGAGATTGAACTCAGGGGCATTCTACCTCCAAGCTACACTCCCGGCCCTATTTTATCTTTTTTTTTTTTATTTTGAAATACAGTCTTACTAATTTGCAGAGGGTCTCATTAAGTTGCTGAGACTGTCCTCGTCCTCGTACCTGTGATCCTCCCGTCTCAGCCTCCTTAGGAGGACTGGGATTACAGGCATATGCCAACATACTCAGCCCTTCTTTCTTTTCTAAAATAAGAATGTAAGGCTGTATATTTCTCTGTAAGTGCTGGTTAAGCTATCTCCTGCAAGTTTCAAAATATAGTATTTTCATTTAGTCCTTAAAATTTTTTCATTACCTTTACTATTATTTCTTTAATAAATTTGTTATTTAAAAGTATAATTTAAATGTTCTAAAAGCATATTTGTAAAGCGTTTTTTTCTTAAACATTCCCTTTGTTTTGCCAAATGTTCCCTTTGTACTGTAGCCAAATGGTTAACATTTATAAATGCTCCAAGTGTGTTTAAGATATGTATATTCTCTAAAGATTGAGTAAAGCTTTCTGTTAAATACAACATTTTCCTAGCTTGCAAGCTATTTGAGAATGTTTACTCTTGTAAGTGATAAGAGGCCCTGTCCTCCATAAATTCCTTTCACTTCTTAGAGTTGTGTTTCTGCAGGGAAAACTTCATCTGAATCTCCAGGGTGCTTGCTAAATATTCACATACATGGGAATTGCCCCCCAGAGGTTCTGATTGAACAGGTCTAGGGTTCAAGGACCAGGAATCTGTATTTTAAGATGATTTTTAAAGTTTAAAAACCAGTGCTATCAAACTAGTCTACCAGAAAATGCTATAAACATTGTTAAACTCTAGTATTTTTTTCTTGTTTAATCATAAAACTCTTTCATTTATCAAATAAGTAGAATTTGCTTCCTCAAAGAGTACTTTATTAGATACATTAAAGATTTTTTAAAGATAATTATCAAGTGTAACTTACTATGGTATGCAACAAGGTCTTGATGACTTCCATCTAATTTAGGAGTTATTTCTTTTTGTCCAAGGCGATTCCTTCCTTCCTTCCTTCCTTCCTTCTCTTATTTGAAAATAATGCCAATTTGTAAGTTATGATACATTATTTGGACTAATATTTATTTTACTCTGGATCATAGCATATGGTATTACATTATTCTCCAATTATTTTGTATATATTGATCTTATCTCTTTAAATCCCAATTATTATTCAGATTAAATCTTTTATGCATATTTCTATATCTACTTCAAAATCTACTATAATAAGAATAGGCACTATAGATGGTGAATAATGCCTTTAAATTTATAGTTTCAAAAGATATATTTTTTCATTTTGTTTTCAAATTAATGAATTTCAGAATCTTGCAAAACAGTATCTACTTCAAAACTAATAGGTAAAATTTTTAAAGCCATACATGTTTTTACAATATCAATTACCACAGAATTAACTTTTTTATGATCAAATTAAATTAGTGAATGCATTTATATATTTTAGTAACAACTAATATTTGTAAGCACTTTTTTTTGGTAGTGGGGATTGAACTCAGAGACATTCTACCTCTGACATACACCCCTAGCCCCTAGTATCTTGCTAGATTGATGAGAGTCTCACTACTTGCTATGCTGTCCTTGAACCCGTGATCCTTCTGTATCAGCTTCCCAAGTACTGTGATTGTAAACACTTTTTAATTTACAAAATGTTTGTCCTTTTTATTTAGGTAATTATTAATATCTATTTATTTATTGTATTGGGAGTTGAACCCAGGGCATGCTACCTCTAAGCTATATCTTAGCCCTATTTTTTTTTGAAAACAGGGTCTTGCTAAATTGTTGAAGCTGGCCTCAAACCTGTGATACTTCTGTTTCAGCTCCCAAGCATTGGAATTAGCGGTGTGTGCCATCAGATCTGGCCATCCTTCTATTTAAACAGTGGTTCAGAGAGGTTTAAGAGACTGGTTTGGAGCAGACAAATATCATTAAAATTTCTTTATGCTCCAAGTTTTCAGTCTGCATGGTACAGACAAACACTCAAAGTCTGAAGAGACAAATACATTTCGTAGAACAAGTGTTAATCAGGATACACAATTAAGACAAAACTACACTTATTATACTTGCTGGGAAATAAAGGCCTGTATTTGGAACATAGTGCCTTAGTCTGTTTTTTATTACTATAATGAAATACCCGAAGCCAGCTACTTTAAAGAAAAGCGGCTAACTTTGGTTCACATTTCTGAAGTCCAGGGGCCTCATCTAGTGATGACCTTACTAGAAGTTTCCTGATATGACACAGGGCATCCCATGGCCAAAACAGGCCCTCTTTCTCCCACGTGCCCCTCTCTCTCCCTACACTTTCAGAGCACTAGGATTCAGTCATGAGGACCCTACCCCAATGACTTGAATGGTAATCAGTTTCCAAAAGCCTCCCCTCTAAACAGCACAGATGGATTAAGTTCTATCCTTTTAAGATACCATTATGACTTTGGAGATTAAACTCCTGAGTTTGGAGAATAAGATATATTCAAGCCATAGCACACAGTTTCTTGAAACAATGTGTGAGAAAATCTTACATATAGCATGTTGGTTAGATGAACAAGTTTTGACTATTTCTAACAGAATTGGAAAGATTGTGAACAGCTCTACCAGAGAAGGAAAGAAATTCCACTGCTCCCAGACTGAAGTGGGTTATGTTATCATGCTTAGTATAATGACAAATCCCAGCATACAGCTCATTTATTCTGTTCTTGTAGCCACTGATATGATCTCAAACACAAAGCTCTCAAGGTCTATGATTTTAAAGAGCAAGGCCTTTTACCATGTCTTTGATGCTGATATGATTGAACAGGACAAGGTTTATCAGTGTGCTAACCTTGAAGCTTATTAACCAGAGCAGCTTGTGCAGATTTGCCCAGCATACACATAGGCCCATACCATCTTCACACCAGCGGCAATAACTTCAGCAGGATATTAGACAATACTGAGTATACTATCAGAGAGAGAAGGGACATCAAACAAGAATGACTCTAAAAACCAGTGTTTTGTGTTAATAAGAATAACAGACATTCGGGAGGCTGAGACCGGAGGATCCGGGTTCGCGGCCAGCCTTAGCTACCTAGTGAGGCACTCCGCAGCTTAGTGAGACTCGGTTTCAAAATAAGGAATAAAAAATAGGGCTGAGGGTATAGCTTGGAGGTAGAATGCCCCTGAGTTCAATCCCCAGTACCGAAACAAAAAAAAAAAAAAAAAAAAAAGGATAACAGACTATGCACAAGTGGGTACTCACGTCTACTGTCATGCCCTTATGGAACCCATCGAGAGTGGACCTGCATGGTGGTGGGGTTATAAACGATCTGTAGAACTCTTTACGAGTGTGTCTGAATTCTGAGCATGGTGAAGCCCAGTCAGCCCACTTGAAGGCCATTTGCCATTTTCCTGCTTCCTAGAAATGGAGCATTTGTAAAGGATCCTTCCCAAGATCAACATTAGCTTTGATCAGAGAACCCAGAAAGCTCCAAAATGAGACTGAGCTACACAAAGCAGCCTGGTGTTTTTCATTCGTTTTCTGTTGCTGATAACACAATACCACAGACTAGGTAAGTTACAAGTAAAGGGGTTTATTTTGACTCCTGGTTCTTTTCCAAAGGTGAGGGGTCACGTCTGGCGATAGCCTTCTTGCTGGCAGAGACCAGAGGTGGAGCAGGACATCACATGGCAAGAGAGGAGGACTGTGTGTGTGTGTGTGTGTGTGTGTGTGTGTGTGTGTGTGTGTTATGGTCTCCTTTTTCTTATTAAGCCTTCAGAATTCAATCAGGGGAATCTACCTTAATGTCGTAATCTAATCAGAATTACCTACCTAAAACCTTACCTCTAAACACTGTAGTTGGATAAAGTTTCGGCATTTTCATATCTCAAAGTGAGGATTAAATTTCAATACATGAAGTCTTGGGGGATACTCAAACCATACCCAAACTATTGCACCTAGGAAGGGCTCAGTTTATAAGTTTAAGTTGACGTCTGCAGACCATGCTTTTAGTATTTCTGTTATGAGACTTAGAATGCATTTTAATATATTTTTTTTTCTGAGGTACTGAGGATTGAACTCAGGGGCATTCTACCTCTGAGCTACATCCCCAGCCCTATTTTTTATTCTTTATTTTGAAACCGAGTCTCACTAAGTTGCGGAGTGCCGAGAACCTGGATCCTCCGGTCTCATCCTCCCGAATGCTGGGATTACAAGTGTGCGCCACCACGCCCAGTTGCATTTTAATATTTTAAGGCCAAATTTTTAGTGGATTACTTAAATATCTCTTTAGATTTAAAATATCATTTTGTAATGGGGGAGCCTGCTTCTGACCCTGGCAGCTAACAAATGACATTTCAAAGCTGGCAGTTTTCTTCCTTTGTCCTCCCCCTTTCCCCTTCACTCCCTGTTATCAAATAACACATTTACTGACAAAAGGGGACCTAGCACCTATGGATCTGGATAAGAACTGACTCAAGGAAGACTCAGGTATGAATTGTGACCCCTCTATAAACATGACATGTGACCCTGGCCTGTGGACCAGCATAAGATCCACTCAAGGACAACTTAAAGGAGAATTGTATCTCTTCTGATAAGTGCACAAGCATGACATTGGCCTGTGACTCTAAGTAAGAATTTACTCAAGGATGACTTAAACATGGATTCTTCTGATAGGACAGAAGAGCTAACTCTTTTTTTTTTTTTTTTGCGGTACTGGGGATTGAACTCAGGGGCATTCTACCTCCGAGCTATACCCCCAGCCCTATTTTTTATTCTTTATTTTGAAACCGAGTCTCACTAAGTTGCGGAGTGCCTCACTAGGTAGCTGAGGCTGGCGGTGAACCCGGATCCTCTGGTCTCAGCCTCCCGAATGCTGGGATTACAAGCGTGCGCCACCAGGCCCGGCTAAGAGCTAACTCTTAAAAGAGACTTGATTCCTTTATTTGGGGAGAATCTGGAGCTTGTTTCTGAACTCTTAAGTTCACTAGTTTCTCCAATTTGCAAGCAAATCAGTAAATTTCTTTTTCCTTCTTCCCAAAGTCTTGCCTAATTATTTGATTCATCAAATCGAGGCAAGTACTTGGGTTTGGCAACAATTTGGCTAGTGTTTTAGTCTTCTTTTTGTTGCTTGACATGAGCAACATCGAGGAGGGAAAATTTATTTGGATCACGGTTTCAGAGATATGGTCCATCGTCAGTCAACTCCAAGGCAGACACCACGGAAGCAGGGTGTGTTGGAAGGAAGCTGAAGTCAACTCAATGGTGGTCAGAAGCAGAAAGAGAGAGGACAAGCAAGGGGGTGGGGGATGCATTCGGGGACAGATACAGTCCCCAAGGCCACAGTCCTAAGTGGCTACTTCCTCCCGCCATGCCCCACGGGTCTAAATTACTACACAGGAAATCCATTTGAATTACCGGTCCTTCAGGGGTCATAGATTCGATGATGAGAATATATCCCTGGTTCAATGATTTCACCTCTGAATGTTGTTGCATTGGAGACATGCTTTCAATACATGAGCCTCTTGGGGATATTCCAGGCCCGTACCATGACAGCTGGATATTAGTCACATTTGGCACCCATTAGTAAAGTTGCATCATCCTCAAGTGCATTAAAATCAAGATTTGTCGTGGTGGCGCACGCTTGTAACCCCAGCATTTGGGAGGCTGAGACAGGAGAATCTGGGTTTGCGGCCAGCCTCAGCTACCTAGTGAGGTGCTCGGCAACTTAGTGAGACCCTGTTTCAAAATAAAGAATAAAAAAGTAGGGCTGGGGCTGTAGCTCGAAGGTGGAATGCCTGCAGGTTCCATCCTCAGTACTGAAAAAAAAAAAAATCAAGATTTGTCAGAAGTAATTGTGGGGAGGAATTTCCCACAACATGCATAGTTTATAATAGAAACTTTCATGACTACCTTTATTTTGTCATTCTTTACTGTGGGTTTGGAAATGGCATTCAGATATGAAAATAGAGATTTAGATCTAAAAATGTTTCATGTCAGGCAAACTTTCTTCTTTATACAGAATTATTGACTCAAAAATCAGCGGAGCAACAGTCATATAAATGAAGGTATGCATTGCAATATGATACTTCAATTTAATCCAAAAGTTTTCACCTAAAGTTAATGATGACCACTAAAAATATTTTCGTAAGTGGATTCTTCTCAGCTAAGAAATAATACATCATCATTTCTACTAAGAAATCCCTTGATAATATTTTTTTTTCTGTTATTTGAGTGTAACTCAAGAGCTCTCAAACTTATTTTTCTTTTCTACCAAGCTACTGAAATGAAAACAGAGGAGAAGCATTTGTTTAACATACTGGCATTTCTAGTGAGTGACAATTGTTAGTATGACTAAACAAACTGACATAAACTGCATAAACAAGAATTAATTTATTACCTCCTCTAAGTAAGAAATCAAAATTATTTTAACGTGGCACAATTTGAAGCAAGGAAATTTATCACTTCTAAAATGGAAAATTCATGAATTTGCTTGCAATGTGATTTGGGAGACTTTGACTTCCAGGATGAGAGTTCTGATTTGAAAACATTCCAAGTTCAACTGTGCCTGACTTTCTTGCTTGCTTGGGGTGAGGAAGTTATTACTAGGTGTGTTCCTAAGAATGCAGGGTAGATGATACTCCCTCAGATCCTCCCACATCCTAAATTATTAGTCCAAGTGGGGTTGCGGTTTGGCCAGAGATGTGTGGCCATGCATGTGCGTGTGTATGGAGGTGATCCTGAGTGCCAAGAAACGTTCACAGGAGATATCAGCTGTGCTTGGTGAAAAGATTAAGTTTGTCTCTTCCCACACTGAGGGGAAAGTAAGTTCCTTGCATCTTTATCAGGACAAAAGTAAGCAGGAGCCCTGTCCTGGAGAGCGGATGGAGGTAATTATCTTCCCTTCCACGAGGTGGGTGAAAGACAGGAATCCATCAGGCAAGCAGTATATCTAGCATCTTTCTCTCCTGGTGGTAACAGGTGGAAACATGGTGAGACCCTCCTAAATATTTATTTTTTTCTTATTTAGTACTGGAATTTAACCCAGGGGCTCATACATGCTAAGCACATGCTCCGTCATTGAGCGACACCTCCACCAGACTGTTGATAAGAAACTTCTAAACACTGAGGAAAAAGCATGGTGACTAAACAATTTAGAAACTAAATAATTTAGATTTGGGGGTGAGTTCTCAGAGCAGGAGTCAAAGGGTAGGAAGAAGGAAAATACAGAAAAAACAGAAATGGAGAAGAAAACCATGAACAATATTAGCAGCCTATGACCCTTATACACTAAAATTTGATTCTAAATGAAAATTTCATTTCAAGAATGGAAGAGGAAATAGAAAGTCTGAGAATCTGGGGAGCAATTTGAATTAAAGCCCATGTTTATTATCCTCTTCGTTTCCTCCCATATTTCTCATAGATTCACATGGGACCAAATATTGCTTTGAATATTTTTTCCAGAATTTAGTATTTTTGATATGTTTAATTCAAGAGAAATTATGAGATAGAATGTCACTGTAGCTTTGATTTGCATATTCCCGGTTGTTAATGATGTGGAATTTTTTTTCATGTATTTATTGGCCATTTGTATTTCTTCTTTTGAGGAATCTATTCAGTTCAATTGCCCATTTTTTGAATGGGTTTCTTTCTTAGTGTTAAGTTTTATTAGTTCTTTATGTATTCTGGATGTTAGTCTTCTATCAAAGGAGCTGGCAAAGCTTTCTCCCATTCTATAGTCTCTCTCTTCAGACTCTTGACTGTTTCCTTTGCTGCACAGAAGCTTTTTAATTTCATACCATCCCATCTATTATTTGTATTATTTTCTGAGCTTTGGGGAAGTATTTACAAATGCCTATATATTGGAGAGTTGATCTTATGTTTTCTTCTAGTAATTGCAAACTTTGTGGTCTAAATAGGAACTCTTATGCATTTTTGTTGAGATTGTAAATTAGTATAGCCGCTATGGAGAGCAGTATGGAAATTTGTCAAAAGACTAGGATTGGAACCACCATATGATCAAGATATACCACTCCTTGGTATCTTTCCAAAAGAATTAAAGTCAGAATACTACAGTGATGAATGCATATCAGTATTTATTGCAGCACAATCCAAATTATGGAGCCAAACTAGGTGCCCATCAGCAGATTAATGGATGACAAGAATGTGGTGCCTATACACAATGGAATTTTACTCAGTCATAAAGAAAAACAAAATTATATCATTTGCAGGAAAATGGATGGAACCAAAGAATTTTATGCTAAGTGAGATTGGTCAGTCTCAGAAAGTTAATGGTCAAATGTTTTCTCTCATATGTGAAAGCTAGAGAGAAAATAGGAAACGAAGGAGATTTTAGAGAGTTGAAGACAGAGAGCAGTAGAATAGCGGAAGGAGACTGGGGGAGGGAGGAAGGAAGGGGAAAAAGGAGAACTGATGAAGAAAACAGTTCAAATAATGCTATGTTTATATATAAAGGTATCATTCCCCGTCTCACTAATATGTAAGGAGAGGGGTGGGTAGCAGAGTGGAACTTGATGAGAAATACACCAAGTCTTCTGCATGAATGTCTCCATCACTTTGACCAACTATGGTGTATAATTACCATGTATCAATAAGAGTATTTTAAAGAAGAGGGGCTGCTAAAATCTTGGCTTCATCAACTGGAGGTCTGAGAAAATGTGTTTTGTTTTCCTTTGCTTTTATATTCCCATTGACAACTCTCTTCTATTTTTGAGTTAGAATTAGATAAAATCAAGTACAAACCATTATGGTCAGAGTTCTTCCAGTAATCTTTATAGCTAAGGGGAAAATAGGAAATATTAAAAACTTGTTAGGAGAAAAGTTAAGATGTAAACTCTCTCTCTCATACCTTAATTACTGCTTTTACAGTCCCAGATTTGGAAAGATATTTGGAAAAAGGAGCCCAGCATCTTGACAGCCTAGGGATTTTTTATAGTTCCTGATAGGTAGAGAACCTGGGTAGACAGTTGCATATTATCTTCACTGCATGAAAACTTACATTAGTGAACCATAAAATCACTTGCTAAACAGGCATCTCTGCCCTGCCGTACACCTGTTCCTTATACAGGGGTCTGCACGAAATGGTGCACACCCACGTTAGTGGAATGTGCAGTGTGCGCATGCATGTTACACTTTGTTAGTCATTACCCGTGTGTGTTACACTTTGCATAGTGATTACACAGGCTTGTTATCCTTTGCTTAATCATTGCAATGCACATGCTATGATGTGGGAGGTACAGGGACCGCATGCATCCACGACTGTGCAGGATGCATGTGTGTCATTGCTATGTGGGGTCGTGCTGGCACCACCATCCTGTGTTTCTTCTGGGTCCCCACACTCCACCCCCTACAGTGTGGCAGTGCATGGCTTGGCTCCAAGAGCTTTACATTGGGCCTAATGACTGAAAGAGCCCATCAGGATGTATTAAAGCTTCTGCTTCTACTTCTACCTGGAACAACAACAAAAACCTTACATAATTCTTGGGCAACCATCCAGCAATCCAACTGGCCACAGATCGATTCACCTGTCCTACACAAAAAGGTTCTAAGGGTTGGTACTATAGATGTACCACCCCTTATTAACCAGCCCCACCTGTTTTCCATAGCATATCCCAACAGGGTGGGGGTATCATGATGGTTTTGGCATATGTCCTCTATTACATTCCATTCTGTGATGCCAAGTTCACCATGCAGTCCAGTTGTATGCAGTAGCAGGGGCAATTCGCCTCAGGAGGCTCCCAGCTGCTTCCACTGGTAGCTTGGTGCAAACCAAGCAATAGGAGATATTGTACAGTCTTGCAAAGGTGTGTACTCAGGAAGGCAGGCTAGTCCTTGCCATTAACCTGGAGGGTAGGACATAGCAGAAAGAGAAACACATTCTCCAATTGTTTTTTCTTTTTTAATTTAAATTAAAAATTTTTAACTGATACACAAAAACAAAAACGTTGTACATATGAGTGAGGTAACGAGAGGTTTGAATACATGAATACACCACGTCCTGTTTATATCAAGTTAAACATATCTATCTCCTCAAGTATGTATCATTTCTTCATAGTGAAAATCTGCAAAATCCTACCAACTTTTTGAAATGCACAGTACATTATTGATATCTATACTCATCCTACCGTGTAATAGCACTTCAGAACTTCTTCAATCTCACCATAACTCAGTACCTTTTGTTGGCTTTCCCCATCTCTCCCTCCCTCCTGTCTTCTCTTTTTTTTTTTTTGCGGTACTGGGGTTTGAACTCAGGGGCATTCTACCTCCGAGCTATACCCCCAGCCCTATTTTTAATTCTTTATTCGGAAACAGGGTCTCACTAAGTTGCGGAGTGCCTCACTAGGTAGCTGAGGCTGGCCGAGAACCTGGATCCTCCGGTCTCAGCCTCCCAAATGCTGGGATTATAAGCATGAGCCACCATACCCGGCTCCTGTCTTCTCTGATAACAACCATTCTACTCTCAACTTCTATGACATCAGCCTTTTTAGAATTTTTTGATGCATTGTAGGTATACATGAAGGTGAGATTCATACATATATGCACACAACAGACATCATCTTTTTATATTCTACGTAAGACTGAGATCATGTAGTGCTTGTCTTTCTGTACTTACTTATTTTACTTAATCTAATGGTTTCCAGTTTCATCCACATTGACAAGAAGGAAAAGGATTTCATTCTTTTTTTTGTCTGAACAGTATCAATTGATGGTCATACAAGGTTGCTGCCATTTCTTTTGACTAGTTCTGCAATAAGCATGGGAGTGTAGATAACTCTTCAAAAAACTGATTTTACTTCTGTTGGGTCTATATACTTAGTAGTCGGACGACTGCATTATATGGTAGTTCTATTTTTTATTTATTTTTCATTGTGCTGGAGATTGAACCCAGGGACATTATATCTCTGAGCTATATGCTCATCCCTATTTTATTTTATTTTTTTAATTTTAAAACAAGGTCTCACTAAGTTGCTGAGGGCCTCCCTGAGTTGTTAAGGCTGGTCACAAACCTGCGATCCTCCTGTCTCAGCCTCCCAAGTACTGGGATTACAAGTGTGCACCACCATGTCTGCCTTATTTTGAATTTTTAAAAGAACTTTATGGAGCCGGGCGTGGTGGCGCACGCTTGTAATCCCAGCATTCGGGAGGCT
>PVLC010015150.1:15783-37985 GCA_004027655.1 Graphiurus murinus
AAAAAAAAAAAAAAAAAAAAAAAAAAAAAAAAAAAAAAAAAAAAAAAAGAACTTTATGCCATTTTCTCTAATGCTTGTACAATTGTGCTTTCTTCTTCATCTAATTCCATTGTCTTATTTCTCAATTATTCAGAACTTTGGTAGAAAGCAGAGTGGTGTTGATGGTTATACTATCTTTAAAATAACAACAGGTAGGAGAGTATAGATTATATAGAGAACACAGAGCCTTCAAGGTTATTGTTTAGTTCTACACATAAATAGGGTTTACTTGTCCAGAATCCCAGGCCTGGACTGGTCCTTTAAAGTAATACATATGCAGAGTACTATTATGCAGTGCCTGGTACCACTGGTGACACCTTTTTCTTGGCAGAGGTAACAGACTGATATCAAGACAGTCCTAAGATTCTTTAGCCATATATTACTTTCTCCTTCTCAATAATAAGTGCCAATCAACCCCAGAATAGCTACTTATTATACACTCAAATGAAGACTTGTAAATTTGATGAAAATGAAAATTACACATTTAAGTTGTCAACATATCAAACTTATTTATCTCATTAGTTAAATGAATGGATTTAAATATTCTTCAGTAATTTCAGAAACACATGAATTATACTTAAAAGGCACAATTTTATTTTTATTTCTTGGAGAAGGCTACTGAAGAACACCTTACCGTATTTTTCACCCCCAAAATATGTAGGTTCATATTGAAATAGGAAAGCTGGAAAATTATTCATAAATTTATAATTTATTTGCACAGAATGGCATTATAGTTTATCCTGAGAATCATTATGGTAAAGCAGATTTAGCGAAACACTATGAAAATTTTAATAAGAAGCAGCAATGCATTTCGAAATTTTTAAATTAGTATGATTATATATTGTTCTCCTTTTTAGAAAATGATTTCCTATTCTCATGTAACTGAAGATCTTGAATCAAAAAATTATTTAATTTCTAAGACCATATATTGCAGGCAAAATTACAATTTTCCTATGAAAAGAGGTATTCTTCCATCTTAGACCTAATTAAGAGCTTACAAAGGGCAATCTCATTGCTCACACCTCATTAAAGTGTTTGTGCCTTCCTCTTATGCAGAGAAAGGAAGAGTGAGCTGAAAGCCAAGAGCCCCCAGCGCAGTTTCAAAGAGCTCCAGCCAGCAACTGTTTCAGCTGGATGTGCCTGTGCCTTCCAAGTGATACACACAACACAGAAATGCATTGAGAAGGCTTTCCCTCAGCGGTAGCAGGAAATACAAAAAGAAAGAGGGGAGCCTTGTGTTTGCCAAACCTTTTACTTGGAATTTGGCATGATGAGTCGGTGGCGCTGCCTCTCTCTCCGTCTATCCTCTGAGCATCCCTGAACACTTGTTCACGGAGATTACCTGCTGTATTTCCTCACCGAAGAGCCAACATTTACAAGTTCTCCTCTCAAATACTGATCGTTATGACGCGACCTAGCTGAGTTTGGAACATTTCAAGCACTACAGATTTTCCCATTAGAATTAAATTCAGGTTTATCGTTTTCCCTAAGAACTAAAGCAATCACAAATTACTTAGCAACTGTTTAGAGTGCTGTTGTGTGAATCCTGTAGAGACTGATTTTTTTTTCTTGTTTTCCTTTTACATGTAGACACATTATTTAGAGTCAAGAAGACCATGGAGGAAACACAGAAGCAATGGAACTACATCCCAGCAAACCAAACACATCTCCGGGAAACCTCTGCTGTCTGGGTTGGAGTTTCTACTGCCCTGAACTGGTTACAGCTTTCAGTCCTGTCTCCACCGACAGCTCAGGGTCTCTAGGACTGTGTGCCCTCTGTTCCCCATTCCTCATCCCTTTGGCCTCTGTGGTGCCCCCACCCCATTCCATACTCAGAGCCAAGGCATGCTGGGCAAAGGGCCAGGCGCCAGCACAGTTTCATTCTCTCTGGTCCTCCTACTGTGCATTCTCTGCCCTCTTTTGTCTAGGCCCCATCCTTGAGCCTTGTCCTCCAGAGCAAGAATTCTGCTACATCAGGTAGGAGTCTCCGCGCCCTGGATATCTGATCAAATTCCTCCTCTCCCCGCACTGAGGTGGTATCTCATGACCCTGGCCAGCCTTCTGCAAGAATCCTGTCAAGTGGGTTTAGCCAGAACCTCTCCTCTCCTCTCCCCATTGTCATGGTTCCTCTTAGTATTTTCCCTCCACTGACCTTCGGCCTGTGAAGGACTCTCACTTTTCCGTGCTGTGTTCAGAATCGGGCCTGGTTCTCTCCTGGGCTCTTTTGTCTGTTGCAACAGTTCCTGAGTGAAATCTGTTGTTACCATGTCATTGCGCAGCTCTGGTTTCCTTTGACATACCTGGACGGAGCTATAACACTGGGTGACTTGGAGGATGATGGTAAGGTCCAGAACAAGGACTTTGGTAGGGAAATGAGTCCCTGGAAGAAGCAGGCGAGGCCGTGTAGGGATGCATGGTAACCAACGCCAACTTAACCTCTCAATTCTGTTCACCAAACTTCCCTGTGGAGCTGGTTTCCGAAGGTGGGAAGGAGAGGCACGAGCCCGGGCCTGCCCGTGGGGCAGGGAGCATTGTCAAAAGACCAATGTGAACGTGACTTTTTATATTTAATAAACAGACGACGCTTTTATTTTAACTTCATTTTTACTAACATTTATATAATCACTGTGGAAAAACTAGATTACACAATAAAACAAAATGAAAGTAAAAATTCATCCACAATCCAACTATCTAGTCATTCCCACCTTGTTATATGTTCTTAATTTTTTTCAGTTCTATACATATACTTTGATACACTTTTTTTTTTTTACGAATTTTATAAATAAACTTTAGATATCATTCACATACAATGAAGTGCACCATTTCAAGTTGCAATTCTGACAAATATATATGACCATAGAATCTCCGCCTTTATTAAGTTACAGAATAGTTCTATCACCCCCAAAAGTTCCCTTTTACCAATATTCAGTCAACCCTGCCTGAACCTGAAATCTCGGGCATGAACTGATCTGTTTCCTGCTACTCTATGTTGTGTTTGCTTTTTTTTAGAATTTCATACAATATGCATCCTTAATCTCTTCTACGTTGGTGCACATGTTAATGGTTCATTTGTTTTCATTGCTGAGTAGTATTCCATTATATGACTATATCATAATTTGGTTATCCATTCAGCTGTTATTAAAAATTTTTGGCTACCAAGGAAAATCTGCTTTTAATCACAAATCTTTGTGAGAACGTATGCTTTCATTTCTTTGGGTTAAATACCCAAGAATTAAATTGCTGGCTTATATGATGAGTATATAATAAATCTTATAGGAATTTCCCCCCAAGGTGTCTGTACTACTATTCCTATCAGCAACTTTGTCAACACTTAGGATTATCCATCGTTTTAATTTTGACCCTCTGGTGGGTGGGTTATGAAATTTCACTATAGCTTTCTTTTGCATTAAAATTACATCTCTGATGACTAGTTATGGCAAACAATTTTTTCATGTGTGTATTGGCATGTCAGCATACCTTTTATTTGTGACAAAATTACTCAAATCTTTTGCCCATTTTTTCTTATTACTAAGTTAGAAGTTTTATTTACATATTTTGGATATAAGTTATTTGTGAGATATATGAATTCTTCTTGTCTGGGCTTGCCTTTTCATTTTCTTAACAGTATATTTCAAAAACCAAAACATTTATTTTGATAAGATAATTTGATAATTTTTTATTTTATTATCTATGATTTTTGTGCTCTGTTTAAAAATATTTTTCAACTTCATGAATATATTTACTCATGTTTTTCTTATGGAAGTATAATAGGACATCTTTAAGTTTTAGTCTGTGATCCATTTCAGGTCAGTTTTTATATTTGGTGTGATGTAAGGGTCAAGGTTCATTTCCATTACTTTTGTATGTGGATATATAATTATCCAGCACCATTTATTTAAAAGACTATTCTTTTCTCATAGAATTACATTGATATTTTATGAAACCTATTAAAAGTATAGACTTAATTCTGGAGTCTGTTTTTCTCCCTGCACCTGTATATTTATTCTTCTACTAACATCACACTGTCTTAATTACTCCTCTAACTTGATAGTGACTCTTGACATTAGGGCGCATACATTCTATAACTTTGTTCTTCCAATTTGTTTTGTTCATTTTGAGTTCTTTGAATTTGCAAATATATTTTAGAATTGGCTTGTTGATTTCTGTAGTAAAGACTGATGGAATTTTGGTTGGAAGTACTTTGAATCCATAGGTCAGTGCTGCCTGATGGAAATATAATGTGAGCACATATGATTTTAGCTATAGTTTTGTTTTTTAAAGATAGATGTCTTCTACCAGGTAGAGGAAATTCTTTTCCATTTCTAACTTGCTGAAAGCTTTAATCATAAATGGGTGTTGAATGTGGACAGATGCACTTTCTATGACTACTGAAGTGTTCGTATAGTTTATCCTTTTTAGTTGGTTAATACAAGGAATTACGTTGATTGATTTTCAAATATTAAACAAATCTTGCATTCTTGAGGTAAACCCCACTTGGTCATGATGTGTTATACTTTATATATTTGCAGAATTTAAGTTTTAGAATATTTTGTTATGGAGTTTTATGTATGTTTATGAAGAATATTTGTCTATCATTTTCTTTTTTAAATTTTATTTTTTAATTGACGAATAAAATTTGCTTTGTACAGCATGATCTTTTGACATATGTGCACATTTTCAAAGTAAATCTAGCTAATTAACATATACATTACCTCAGGTTATTATTTTTTGTGATGAGAATAATCTACTGTCTCAACATTTTTCAAGAATACAATATATATTAACTGTACTCTATGGTAGAAAAGATCTGTTGAAGTTATTCTTCCTTTCTAACTATAATTCAACAGTTTTTTATCATTTTCTTTTCTTGTAGTGCTTTGAGTTTAGTTACTTATTTTTGCTTTTTTCACGGTGCTGGGAATTGAACTCAGGGCTTTGTGCATGCTAGACAATTGCTCTGCCACTGAGCTACATTTCTAGTCTCTATTTCTTTTTATTTTAATTAAATTTATTTAAAACTATAGATAAAAATATAAAAGTTGTACAGATTTATGGGATACCCATGATATTTTACACATGCATACATTGTACGGTGTTTAAATCGGGTTAAACATATCCATTTCTTTAAGCACTTGACATTTCTTTACAGTCAAAACTTTCAAATTCCTTCCTGCCATTGGCTTTAGAACCAGAGTGATAATGGCTTCAAAAAATGAGGTGGAAATATTTTCTCCTCTCCTTTTTTAAAAATTTGCATGGGATTGCTTTTATTTCTTCCTTAAATACAGAATTCATCGGAAAAGACATTACGGACATAGGTTTTTGGGTTTTGTGTGTGTGAGAGAGAAAGTTTATAATTAAAAATTCAGTTTCTTTAAATAGAACTATTCAGATTGTCTATTTCCTCTTGATTCATTTTTGGCAGTTTGGGTCTTTCAAAGAATTTGTCCATCCTACCAGTCTTGTTGCGTGTATTGTCATGAAGCTGCTCAGAACACACCCTTTGTGTTCTCTTGATGTCTACGGGATGGTTAGTGATAGCATCTCTTCCATTTCTAATATTGTGTTTCATTTTTTCTGATTCATTCTAGCTAGAGATATTATTTTGGTTGAGCACATTTAAAAGCCACGAACACTCTTGTGTTAATTGATTATTCTCTATCTTCTAATGTATTCATTCTTATTTTCATCTTTTTTACTTTCTTACTTCTACCTATTTTGAGTTTAATTTGTTCTCCTTTTTTTTTTTACCTTCCTAAAGTGGGATCTCAGGCTATTGATTATGAATTTTCTTACCTAATATAAATATTTAAAGTTTTAATTTCTTTGACATACTGCTTTGACTTTATCCCACAAATTTTGATATTTTGTTTTATACAAAAATACAGACAATGATATAATTGGGCCTTTGACAACCGGATATTGTTGGTTGTCTTACTGTGTCTTTTATAAGTATCTGGATTACCTTATTGATAAATTTTATTTATTACAGATAATTAGGGACCATTTTTCTGAATTTCATTCTTACAAATAAGGAAAGACTTGCTGATGCTCAAAAAAGAAAGATATCTTTGCTAGAAGTAATTGCAAAAATAACTTGCAGATATAATTATGGAACATTATTGAAATTTCTGAGAAAAAAATTAAGATCATTGAATAGAAAAAAAGAAACCAGGACCTGACATGGGCAAATACTGCTCCAGAATAATTTGGTGTAGAAGAATTGGACATACCTGGGGTAAACTTTTAGCTCACCACAAGTCCCTTTATGGCATTAAACAAGTCAGGGCACATTAGTGGATGTATTTTGTCATCTGGAAAATAAAGATAAGAACAGCCCTTTCCTAACTTATGATGTGTTAGTGAAAATTAAATGGGAGACAGATTTAAGTGCATGGCACAGAGAAGGCATGCCAAAATATAAATTATTCTGAGCTTTGGTTTATGTTTCTATAAGATGAGAATGATAATACAACTTGATTTTTGACTGAGAAAATGTAGTAGGAAATAAATCACAATCAGTTCATGGAAATGGAGAAACTCCTCATTAACTGGGAGCATCCTCATTTTATGATTTGTGTGAAAAGAAATAGCTTCTAGGCATGGCTCTTACTGACTATATACGTAATGTGTAGTTAGCAGAAGCATGCTGTTTATAATACTTTATGATTAGAATGTAAGCTAAGGCATAAGATAGAGTGAAAATAACTTACTGCTATCATAGATTATAATCGCCTGTGGCAGGCTGGGAGGAGGGTGATCAGAATGCAGCGATCTTCATGGTAAATGAGAGATGACAGGGGCTGTCTACCAATGGCCCTCTACAAACCCATATACCAAATTACAGGATGTATGCTGTGGTCAGTACTGTCCAAGTCTGGTTGGGTGAGTTCCATATAAACCTACCAAAGGCTGGATCTGTTATCTGCTCAACATTTGCGAAGTGCAGTGCAGTCCAGTTTTTTCCAGCAGGTAACTGGTCATCCTATTTGTTCAGTTAGAGAGTTGTTTTTATTTTCCCCTCATTCCTTTCCACTGGGCTCAGAATAAAGTAGAAGGAGGAGGCAAATGATAAACCCCATTTGTCTTAGTTTTATGCCTCTGTCTTTGTTAACTTCTTTTGGATTCAATTCCAGGTGAAACTATATTAGATAAAGAACTATAAAATGGTTGGAATTTCTGGAAACCACAGGAAGTACAATTAATAATTTTGTTCAGT
Source organism: Graphiurus murinus (assembly GCA_004027655.1). NCBI lineage: Eukaryota > Metazoa > Chordata > Mammalia > Rodentia > Gliridae > Graphiurus > Graphiurus murinus. The sequence continues at coordinate 23,042 of PVLC010015150.1, forward strand.
ATCAATGATGTCAGCAAAGCATTTGAAGATGTTTCCTGTGACAGCAGTGCAGATGAGATGAAATCAGAGAATCCTTGAATTAGGAGGAATAGGGAGTGGGTAATTTCCAGTGGCTAATCTTCACATAAACAAAGTTGATTAGCTGTTTCCTTTACAGGTATTCTCAGAGCCTCTCGTATGCTAATATACGGTAACTCTTCAGAAGAGAGAACATAGTAAACAATATTCTACAAAATTATTGTAGCATTCATCTTTTTTCCCTTCCGTGTGACTAATGGTGCCTTAGAACCCATTCTGGGAATTCTTAGGATCCCTTAGAATCCATGTACAGGATTCAGGCATCCTGCACATGAGTAATGTCTGCAGTGATTCTTTTGTGTTGAAATGTTATCCCTCCTTAAGGAATGGGGAACTTCTTGCCTCACCTGACAATTCATTTAATTTAAAGTCAGCATTTGTTTTCATGTTTTCAGTCTACATACTTGATGTGTGTCACCTAAAAACCATGCAGTTAAGTAACCCTTTCATTAACTGTCTAATTGCACTGGCTGGTGAGTCAGTGCTGGACTTCACCACTGGGTTTAGATCCAGCCTTGTCTTATCTAATATGTTTTATCAGTAAGTTACAGCAGGAGTTGGCAAACTTTCTCTGTAAAGGGTCAAAGAGTAAATAATTTAGACTTTGCAGGTCAGATGGTCTCTATTGCAATTACTCAACTTTGCCACTGAGGAGCAAAAGCAGCCATGGATAATATGCAGATGACCAAGCATGGCTGCGTGCCAGTAAAACAGCAAAATGGGCAGCAGGCCAGCGTAGGCCATGGCCTGCAGTTTGCCAATTCATGATTAAATAAGGACAAAGAACGTGATTATCAGATTTACAAATAACACAAACCTGTGAGGGGGACATATTTTTTGATCTAGTATGCTGTGTGCTTAGCCTAAAATGGCAACTCTGCCTTTTATTACTGTCATTCCAACCACATGATGAATTTCTAAGTGACCTTAAAGAGGAATTATGGTGGGAGGCTGAGACAGGAGGATTGCTGATTAGAGAGTTCTGCAACTTAGTGAGACCCTCAGCAACTTAGAAAGACCCTGCTTCAAACATTTTTTTAAAAAGGGCTAGGAGAATAGCTCAGAGGTAGAATGTCCCTGGGTTCAATTCCCTGACCCCCCCAAAAGAGGAATTATGAGACTGGGGGTGTAGCCCAGTGGTTGAGAGCTTGGTATCATGTGTGAGATCCTGGGTTCAATCATGACCACTTCCCAAAAAGGGAGGGGGGCATGATGGGCAAAAACACAAGATTCAAGTTTAAAGGGATATGTGCCTACTTTTATTTCAATAAATAGTTCAGAAATATAAAATATTTTTTAAAGAATTTGACAAAAGTTTATATAAAAATATGTGGGTAGTTTCTAATTCAGATGGTAAACTAGATATGGTCTTCTGTATATGTATTTGTGTGTGTGCCAGCAGTGGAAGAGAAATCTAGAAGAGAAGACAACTATAAAGCTAGAAAGCAGAAGGACAGGCGACTCTTTTACCACACCAAGGAAATCTGACCCTCAGCTGGTGTAAGGAACAAACTACTCAGAAGAAGGATGGGCAGCACCAGGGACCTCGGGGGGATGGCTAAAGGTAGAGTTAGAACCCAGAAGACCATGACAATGTCTTTAGGAAGCCAGAACTCCCAGGTCCCCTTCCTGCTCAGGTAGAGGATTGGATAATTAAATTCACGATGGAGGGAACTTCATGGCAGATGAGAGATGACAGAGGTGCCATCTATCATTGGCCCTTGGAGCAGGTCCAGAAGTGGGTCTCTGGCTGAGCAGGGGGACTCTTGGTGGAGCTGAGAGCTGAGGTTCTTCACTGCAGCAAGGAAATTATGGGGAAGTGGGCATGTATGGAATGTGAAAGACCCCTTACCACCACCTCTGGTTTCTTCTTCCAACGAGACCTAGGATGCTGATTTCTGCCATCCCAGAAGAGATAAAAGATGCTTCTCTGTCAAGCTAAATCACCCCTTGGAAAAAGACCTACTGGTACTAACATTGGAGGTTCTTCAGTTAATTGGCTTAGCCAGATCACCGACAGTGACACACATAGTTAACAAGTCCCACTCCCTTCTGTCAAGCTTCCAATTAGCTTCTTGGTGCTCAGCCAGGAATTATAGAATATGAAAGACAGAGATCAAAACAAGAGGAGAAAAAAAGGAATTTGCAAGAAATAGAGACAATATAGACTGAAGATAACTCAAAACATAAAAGTGGAAGCTAATATCAGAAAGAAAAGAGAAGCTATTCCATGACAAAACAAGAATGCTATCATGAATCAAAATAAGTATTCCTGGGAGTTCAAAGGCTCCCAACACAAAGGAATGTAAATGTGTAAGAAGTAGAAATGCTAATTACCCTGATTTGATCATTACACATTGTATACATGTATCGAATTATGATACTTGTACTCCATAAATATGCATAATTTTTATGCATCAATTAAAATTAAAAAGTGTATAAAAACATAAATTACAACATCATAATGGGTGTAAACTGGTTAAAAAGTGCTATTGAAACATAAATATAAATACAGAAATAGAAACTGCAACAGAATGACAAATGCTCTCAGGAGAATGAAAGAAAAAGAATGAGGAGAAAAAAATATAAGAAAATTAAAGGATTTTCCCAGACATTCTGTCACTCCAGAAAAAAGTATGAAAATGGAGTTGAGAGAATTATTAAGAAAAGGATTTAAGACAGTGCCCTAAAACTGAAGGACTCAGGTTTTCAGACCAAAGGTGCTCACTATCCAGACATAGTGGATGAAAATAAGTACACAGAAAGATAGATCATTATGAAATTTCATAGCACCAGGGACAAAGAGATCACATCTTTCAGAGGAGAAATTATAAAATTACATATGGAAGTGCAAGAATGTGATTGAAGTCAGACTTGTCAGTAACAGAACTGGAACCTGGAAGACAGTGGAGTAATCCTTCAAAAATCTCAGGAAGAATGGCTCCTGATATTAGAATTCGATATGTATAAAATCCATTAACTGATAAGGCAGAATAAAGACATCTTTGGATATCCAAAATGCTAAATAGATTATTTCCCATGCACCCCTTTACAGAGAGATACAGAAGAATGTGTTACATAGAAATGGGAATTAATCAAGGATAAAATAGTGGAATACAGGAAAGAAAGTCAACAAAAGAGAGAAGAGAAAAGAAGACCTCGAGTGAGAAAAGAGGTCATGAGTGAGCAGCTAGATTTGACCAGAGATAGTTAGAAGCCCTGGGGAAGATTTATTTATAGGATGTAGTATTTTAATACATCTGTATTCTGTGTGATGAGATGGGGATAATTGGAATATCCATCACCTCAAACATTTATCATTGCTTTGTGTTTGAAGTATTCAAACTTCTTATAAGCTCTTGAAATAAACAGTTAATTTCTGTGGACCACAGTTCCTATGCTATAGAAGATTGGGAGTTACTCTTGCTCTTCAACTGTACCCCTGAGCCCATTAAGCATCCACTCTCCATCCCTCCCCGCTCTCTCCCTTTCTCAGCCTCTGACCGCAGCTATTGTACTCTACTTCTAGAGAATAACTGGCTTAACTTCCAAATATAAGTGAGAACGTGTCGTATTTGTCTTTCTGTGCCTGATTTGTTTAACTTAACATCTTCTAGTTCCTGTCTGGGAAAGATCTCATAAAGCAGTTGCTAACCTGGTAAATAAAGTATGTATTGGATGAAATGAGGTTTATATAACTGGGGAGGAAAAGAAGACTGAAAACCAAGCAAATAAATGAAAGCAATGACTATCTTAAAGGAAAACAAAAAGGATTCCAAGGAATATATACTGTGTGACTCAGCTGTGATTATTGCATCTGTTATCATAATACTCTAAACATTAAATATTTATAACCAAAATTATTATGTAACTACATTGAGAGATTACAGGGACAGGACTATGCTTGTGTATGGTGTAGGTAGGGAGATGCTACCAATAAAAGAGAAATCTTCACTTTCTATAGTGGGAAGTCAATAGATAATACTTAAAGCCATAAAAAGAAGCAGTGTAAACTTGTTTAAGATAACAGGCATATACCAACGGAATCAGCTGAAAAAGTTAAGCAATCACTGTTTTGGTACCACTCTTTCTTACCACTAGGGCCAAGAAATAGAACACTGCTGACATTCCAACACATGCTTTAACTTAGACCCATGTTCTTCCCTAATCAAACTTTTATGTCTTTTATAAAAATCACTGGGCTTTTCTCTACAGTTGTATCACTTATATACAACTTGGCTAAACAACTTGGCTTCAGAACTTGTATGACTGTAAACAGAGTGTTTCCTTTTGGGTCCTTCCCTGCTACTTTTACTGTCGGGGAGATGCAGCCATCTTTTTGCCTGAGACTGTAGTTCATCTATTTTTACTGAAGTATACAGTATTCTATCATTTGAATTATTTTTTAAAAGAGAGACGTTCACAAAATAGAAAGTATGTAGAGGTTAATAAAAACAATAGAAAGAAAAATGTAAACAATTTCAAGCAAAGAAATGGTCATGTCTAAACTGGAATAAACAATGTGGAGAAGGGAATTAGGAGAGCTCTCTCTTCATGTAGGTGGACAACTGTTAATTCTATTAGATTCTATACAACGGAATAAAATCATGGAAAAACTACAGATTACATATAAAACTGTAATATAAGTATGACGGTTTTAAAAACTCAAGTGATCTATCTCAACATGAAATGTGCTGCCTTGGGGACCACATATCCCCTGTTCTGGATGTTTCCATGGAATATTGGGTCTCCTGGGTCAAGGACACCCCAAGGACGGATGTTACAAATAGGTGTCTTCCCTGGTGGAAGTTTGATTAATGCCATTTTCAAATTCAAAATTCTTTTCCTCTCTGACCTCTTCAGGTATCCAAGGTTGACCTTAAAGACCTGGTAGCAGAGTGTGCACAGAAACTTATCCAAAGGGTTGGTGAACAGCTGTTTTCAATTTCTATTGTTGAGAGACAAAGAGGAGATGCCCTTTGGTTAGAGCAGTGGAAATGTCAGTGGAGAGGGAATGCTAACAATGAGAGGCTGACACCGCAGAATAATTACTAGAGATTTCTAAACAGTTGGCACTTGTTCTCTAATGATGTAGGTATGGGACGCCATTCAAGTTTCAGAAGCCAAATACCACAGATTTGCAAATAACTTTAATATATATATATAAAATGTATATATATATATATATAAAATGTATATATATATATATATATATATATATATATATATTTGGAGCCAAGGTCATAGCCACTCCTCAGAACTCCACACAGGCTGCAACCCTTGCCCAGCAAGCCCCAGCCATTGGAGCGGCCTCATGCCCCAGCAGATCAGTTATTTGGATGCAATGGCCCTTCCGTAGGGAGCCCTATCTCTTACTGATTAGGACAGTGGAATGAATACTTTGCTTTCCACAGAAAAGCTAAGGTCTTTGCCTAATACCACACCTCAATGCACTCCCAGAAGCACCCGACCCTTACTTTCTTCTCATGCAACTTTCCCATTTAGAGCGATTGGCCACTTTAATGAGAATTCACAGCATTTTTGACATATTTTGTTATGGAAAGCAAATTGCATCTCTCATGCTTCTGATAAGATCTTACGACAATCTTGTTTTAATTGCTTTTTAAATTTTTCTCCAGGAAAAAAAAAAAAAAACTTTTTATATTTCTGCTATATATGAACATTTGTGAATACCTGGAATGAAACGGTGAGAATTCAGATTGAAAATTATCATAAATCATGATTATGGAAGAGGAAGCTGGAAAGGATCTTAGAGAACCTATTCATAACTTTATTTCATGGATGAGAAAGCAAAGGTTAATTCGTAGATCATTTCATAAATATCTTACAGAACAAATCAGTGAACTTCCTAACACCACTACCAAATATTATTCATTCACTAATCAGTGACATAAATTGAACACTAATTTATGACTGATATTGTCAAAATGATTTGGGGGACATGCGGTTTCTTCAGAATACATGAAATTCTCAAATCCTTTAGCTATTTTTCAGCACTGGTTAATTCTAATGGTACACATTTTACTTATCTTATCTTTAAAAATGTATATTTTACTCTATTTATCTTTCTATCTCTGCATGTTTCTATCTAATGATGCACATATAATATGATATAAACTTTAGTAATGATGTTGAGATTATTTTTGTAGGCAGTTTTATTGATGACCAAACAAAAACAGCCAGGACAAGTAATGTATTGTATTTTTACAAATGATCTTGTGTTTTCTACTTAAAAATAGATAATTGAAGAAAATATTGTCCACAATTGTCAGATATCCATGATTTTCTGAGAATGATTTAATTCAAAGATGTATACTTTACCATCATATCCAGTTCAATGAATATTATTCATACATATTTCAGAACATTCAGTTTGCTTGGTATATTTGAAAATTACAAATTGTATTATATAAAATAATATACTTGCTGACTAAAGTATCCTTTATCAGAATTTTAACAATGTGAATTACTAGTTTCAATGTATTTGTTGTAGATTGGGAACATGGAAAATACAGAATGTAGAATAACAAAATTAAATGCAAAACTTCCTAACATCTGGTTAAGAGAACAACTTTCATGTTTACCTTCTGGGGGTCAACACATGTGGTTGGCAGAATTCTTAAGATGTCCCAGGATTCCTGTCCCATGGCTAGTCAGTCTAAGGCTAATCTAGATACTGCTCTGAAAGGGCTTTTTCAGATGGAATTAAGGTTACTAATCAGCTAACCTGAACATAGGGAGATTATCCTGGATTATCTGGCGGGCCTGGTGTAATCCCATGAGAGTTTAAATGACAAAGAAGAAGATAGATGTCAGAGTGCCAGAGGAAGATTCCAAGTGTGAAAGATTCCAAGTGTGTGGAGAGATTCCAAGTATGAAGGAGGTTCCACCCCCCTGACTGCTGTTGGATGAAGAGTCAGCAAGGGAAACGCAGAGGCATCTGGAAGTGGGAAGGAGCTGGCTGGCAGCCAGCAAGGGACCAGGGCCTCTGTGCGCAGTGCAAGTTGCTGCAGCCAGCTGCACCTGAGTGAGCCGGACGCCAATCATCCTTACAGCCTCCAGAAGGTAACACTGTCCCCCCAATGCCCTGATTCCACCCTTGGGAAAACGTGGAGCAGAGAAATGAGTGGAGCCCATGAGACAGACTTCTCACCTGCAAAATGGGAGGGAACTCATTTGCATTGTGTTGTCTAAGTTTGGATGATTTGTGCTGGTGCAAGAGAAGAGTACTGCAAAATGCACAAACATAACAGTTTTGCTACCATATAAGTTAGAAGAACCAGCTGGGCGTGGTGGCGCACGCTTGTAATCCCAGCATTTGGGAGGCTGAGACCAGAGGATCCCAGGTACGAGGCCAGCCTCAGCTACCTAGTGAGGCACTCTGCAACTTAGTGAGATCCTGTTTCAAAATAAAGAATAAAAAATAGAGCTAGGAATATAGCGCGGAAGTAGAATACCCCTGAGTTCAATCCCCAATACCAAAAAAAAAAAAAAAAAAGAAGAACCAATATGCTAAAAGGAACTAAAATTGTCACTCTTTTTCCGGTAGGCCATAGACATAGCCTTGTTGAGTGTCAACTTGCCAGTTAGGCCAGGAGAGCACATCAGTACTGTCCTTGCTTGCTGTCCTCGAACTGCGAGTCCCAAGCCGGTGGCCAAAGCCTCTGTCCCACGCTCATCCCCGCTGCCGCAGAACTGAACTAGCCTGGCTCCGAGTCTCAACATTCTGAAGCCTACTTTGCATTGTAGGATAAAGATATAGATAATAAAGATATAGATTGCATACACGCACACACCGCCACCACCACCTCCAACAAGAATAAATTGTTAAGGGTGGCAGACTTTAGTAAACTCTTCAGGGCTAGTCTTGGTTGGCTGGTCAAATACAAAATCTAGGCACACTGACGAGTTTGATTGTCCTGCGTGTAAAAGACATGAAGTGATTCTGCACGTGCCAGTTCTGGCCTGGAGTGAGCTACACAGCCTTACCAGGAGTACGTTTCCTGGTTTGAAATATGGAAATAAAGCCATTATGTGTCTCCGGAACGCAATGGGGTGTGAGTTCATACACATCAGTGCCTAGATCTGTGCTAGCACGTGGTAAGCATGGCATGCCAGGGAGCAACTGTGACTCTTAAATTATTAAAGGGATGTGGAGACTCAAAGAGGAAGAAGAGCCAGTTTTTGTCCTAAAGGGACAAAGTATAGGAAGAAGAGAGTTCAGGGAACATTCAGAGAGCACTTGGGAGCCATGCCACTGGGCTTGGTTGTGCATGCCTCCAATCCCAATTCTTAGGAGGCTGAGACAGGAGGATCACGGGTTTTAGGCCAGCCTCAGCAATTTCGCGAAACCCTTAGGAACTTAGCAAGACTGTGACTCAAAATAAAAAAAATAAAAAGGGCTGGGGATATAACTTGGAGGTAGAATACCCTTAGATTGAATCTTCAGTACTACAAGAAGAAGGAAGAAGAGAAGGAGAAGGAGAGGGAGAAGGAGAAGGAGAAGGAGAAGGAGAAGGAGGAGGAGAAGGAGGAGAAGAAGGAGGAGAGTAGAAGGAGAAGAAGAAATAGAGTAGCTATCATCAGTGATGGCTTTCTGGAGGAAATGGCATTTCTACTTGGACTTAATTCTCTGACTGAAATGGACATTCTCTGACTGAAATGGACAAAGTCAGGTGAGAAGATGCATTCATCTATCTTGTGTTACTATAATGAAATACTTAAGATAGGCTACATTATAAAGAAAAGAGATCATCATGCCTAATGGCACACACTTGTAATCCCAGGACTTGAGAACTGAGACAGGAGGATCACTGGTTCTAGGTCTGCTTAGCAACTTAGCAAGACCTTGTTTCAAAGTAAAAAAATAAAATAAGTGCTGAGGGTGTGGCTCGGTAGAATGGCCCCTGGTTCAATCCCCAGTACAAAACCAATCAATCAATCAATCAATAAAAGAAAAGAGGTTTGTTTGTCTCACAGTTCTGTAGGTTCAGAGCATAGCACCAGTGTCAGTTCAACTCTGGTAAAGAACACGTGTCAGGGGCTAGCGGGAGTGGCCATACTGTTAAACAGAAAGACAGAAAACAATTGAAGGTTTGGGATCACTGTTTCTCTCCACTCAAGAACTCAATGTTCACCAAGAATAGCTTTAACCCCTTCCTAGAGCAGTATCTCCAGCAAGACCTCCCGCTAGCCCCACCTCTTAAGAGTCCCACCCCCTCACATCACCATGTTGGCGACTCATAAATCCTTGGGGACAAGCCACACTGGAACCAGGGCAGAAGGGCAGTGGACCAGCACCACAAGAAACCAGACAGACCCCTTGTTTCTTAAAACCTGGCAGAGAGCCCACAAATTCTGATTTCATTGAACTTTGAGCCAGCAATTAACAGCAAAGCATGCTTTCTTGCTAATCTATGCCAGGTGACTGATTCTAATTTTGACTCATTATAGCATGATTATCCAGTGACAATATTAGAACTACGAGGCTATTGAACACCTTCAGTGTTTTTCACAGCTGACTGATTTTATTAGTAGAGGGAATTGCTTGCACCTGGATCAACAATCAAATTTATGTTTTGCTTTACTAGATTCACTCAATCTCAAATAAAAATCTCAGAATGCACATACTTTTAGAAGCAAATAAAAGTTTTGTGTGTACTTACTCTAGAAACTTTCTTGGAAATGTGTGTGAGAATGTTGTTTTTAGTACCCTAAATATGTTGTTCCTCCCCCACCTCTTCCTGTTCAGGGTCACAGACCTGGGTGGCATCTCTCTGGTGTGGTCCTGTTCTCTGTGCTGTACCATGGATGATATCATTGAATTTCCAACTGATTGGGCTCTACCTCCCTAGGTTCCCTCCCTCACATCTTAGATGTCTTACTGATTTTTTTTTTCCACAGTCCATGTTCTCTTTAGAAACCTAAATTCATATTAAGCTGTTTTTCAGCTGAGAATCTGTTTAGAGATGTTTCGAAATAAATTCTTTCATTCTCGTTTTCATAGAAGATTAGTGTTAAAGACAAATGAAATTATAATAAGGAACTTTATGGGAAACTGATGGCTATTCACAATCTTAAAACACAAGTAAGTATGAGAAATATGTATTAGAATACGGATGCTCAGGAACTAGAACTTGTATTGGAGATTCTAGAACTCCCCTACATCATTGTAATGCTAAAAGATTCACCTTTTTTTAGATGCTGGGGATCTAACCCAAGGCCTCTTGCATACTGAGCAAGCATCCGATCACTGGGCCATATCCTCAGCCCTGTAATGCTAACAGATAATAAAAATGAATCACTTTTTACTACCAGGTGGAATTACAGCCATCAAATTATTGTATTAATACCCCGAATTTGAAGTTTCAAAGTTATTTCTACCTCAAGTGTTAATACCAAAATACTAAGCACACACTCAGGCACTGTGCTAAAAGATCCAGCCAGGAGATAGGCTCCCTTTATTAGTCTGAACTGAAGTGGACTGCCAGCATGGGGCTGGCCTCAAAGTCACAGGTTTTGGAAATATTAGGGGAAAATGATGCTCACTACCATAACATTGTACGCAGGAAGTTGAAATTGACTGGTGAGTCTTTAAAAGTAAATCCATCAATGCCTGGTTTGATTGATTTTAGATTTTTTTTCCTTTTTAGTTTGCAAGGCTGAGAAAATTTAACGTATCACTGAAATAACCCAGGTTCCTAATTTTAATTCTATTTCTGTGTCACAATTTGTCTTTATCGACTTTTCTCTCATATCTAGATTGTTAGGGTATAATGTGGGTTTAATCCAATTGGGTTTTCATTCTATACTTTTAATAATCCAGCTACAGTGTTAAACGAAGCAAAATTGGCAGGTAAATGTGAAAAGGTATAAAATCTACTTTCTATTTCCTCCCTTCTCTCCTTCCTCCCCTCCCTCTTTCTCTTTTCTTCTCACTTATTTTTTTCCCCATTCCTTAACCGCATTTCCTGACTGGCTGCATGTTGATATTAGAATTAAAGAGAAAGCAGTTAAATATTTACTACTGCCTGAGATCACTGTTTATATTTTAAGATATCTTGATCATAACAATGTGGTCTTCCATGCGACACTTTCCTTTATCCTTGTCACTTATGCAACCAATAATGAATTATTTTAATTAGAAAAGTGTAAACTGGCTCCTGCGTACTGGACCAGGCATTCAAGATGGTAGGGGTTTATCTTGAATACTCAGAAAAAAGTGATGTGGTGTTTGCCTTCCAGGCGTGTTAGTAGAGCACGACTCCAGGCTGACCGCTTACTATCAGTGACTTGTAATCCGTCTTAAGCAGATGGGCCTGGTGTCCTACCTAGAGGAGAGGCAGGCACATGACGCTTCAGTCCAACATCAAAACTCAGCCTCAAGTAGCTGTTGGGTGCTGATCTGCTTCCCTGGGGTTCATGAGCTGGATGCAATAGACTTCATATTCTCCAAAGCTCCCACAGTAGCTGAGCTGTGCTCCTTGGTTAACACAGTCAATCAGGGAGACTGTGGGAGCTGCTTGGCTGGATTTGGTAAAGTAGTGAAGCAGTCAACAAACTGGAAGTAATTCTGCGATGGCGGCCATGAAGCCAAAAATATAAACGTAGCCTGTGTGGTACTTGAGAGGCTGAGACAAGATTTCAGGTTTGAAATCCCAGCATTCGGGAGGCTGAGACCGGAGGATCCGGGTTCGCGGCCAGCCTCAGCTACCTAGTGAGGCACTCCGCAACTTAGTGAGACTCGGTTTCAAAATAAAGAATAAAAAATAGGGCTGGGGGTATAGCTCGGAGGTAGAATGCCCCTGAGTTCAACCCCCAGTACCGCCAAAAAAAAAAAAAAAAAAAAAAAAAAAGATTTCAGGTTTGAGGCCAGCCTCAGAAACTTAGGAGGCCCTATTTCAAAATAAGAAATAGAATAGGGCAGGTGATGTGACTCAGAGACAGAATGCCCCTAGATTCAATCCCCAAGCTGTACTTGTGGCACATTATATATATATATATATATATATATATATATATATATATATATATATATATATATATATAAACAGTCTTGCTAAGTTCCTGCTGGTCTCACTAAGTTGCTGAGGCTGGCCTCAAACCTGTGATCCTCCTGTCTCAGCCTCCCAGGTATTATGATTATAGGTGTACATCACTGTGTCTGGCAGGCTCATAGTTTTTTAACAGGACAGAACTTAAAGCTTGAAAGTTGAAGTGAAGTTAAGTAGATGTGGTCAGTTGAGTTATTACACCTACCTATGGTGTGTGGAACATATGTGGAACACTCAGCACTATATATTATGATCCTAAATGTTCCTGACAATCCAAGAAATGGCTGGAGATGAGTCTTCTGCAGGAAGCCTTAGCATTAGTACTTGCCTATCTGCCCCACTCCATCCCTCAGGCTGACCTTTTGCAGCGGCCCTATTGCCTGGGTCTCTGGTTTTGGTGTACTTGCTTAGATCTGATCCTTGAGACATCAGAACTTCTGGAAAACCAGGTCAGCTTCACTTTCCTTTGGTTTATTCAGAAGCTCAAAGTGTTGCATGCTAATTAATTCTCAATTTGAGGAAGCCCAATTTTTTAAAAGAACTTTATTTTTCTATTTTTTCTGACAAAAATGGCTTATCTTTTTGATGAGGATAAGCTGGCCATCCCTTTATTCCAGGTAAGAGATAATGGGCACCTTTCTTTTTTTGCGGTACTGGGGATGGAACCTGGGGGCATTCTACCTCCAAGCTACAGCCCCAGCCCTATTTTTTATTCTTTATTTTGAAACAGGGTCTCACTAAGTTGCAGAGTGCCTCACTAGGTAGCTGAGGCTGGCTGCGAACCCGGATCCTCTGGTCTCAGCCTCCCGAATGCTGGGATTACAACCATGCACCACCACGCCCGGCTTGGCTGGCACCTTTCTAAATAGTTGAGTATTGTATTTTCTTGGACCCAAGCAGAAAACTTTGAATAAAGGCAATTGTAATTTCCAATTTGATGTGAACAGAATAAGAAAGATTGTACATTTAATTCATAGCAAAGAGGGGAAATTGAGTTGTATGCAGTAAAACTAACATCCAAAAAGAGATTAAAGTCTCTGAAGCCCTATGTTTGATAAAACCTGTTAGCGAAATTAAAGTGAGCTAGTTTTAGAGTACCAGGAAAGAAATTAGACCTTATATGGTTTTTCCTTGGGGAGAGTTAGGGGGTAGAACACCCCTGGGTTCAATTCCTGCTGACAAAAACAAAGCAAAACAAAACTTTCATAGAATGAAGACCATTGAGTACAGGTTTAGGAAAGAGCTCACTGTAAATTACGCAGAAACCAGGCCAGAGCACCTAATCTATGCTTGCTGAATTCTTTATTGACAGTAGAATTTCATTATGTTTTGTGTAGGAAAAGTGACATTTGACATTCTTTTCTATTTCATTGTTTCTTCATAGTTTTTTTGAGGGAAAAGCTTATTTCTAAAAATAAAAAAGAGAAGCCTTTAGAAAAGTGAATTTCCTAAGAAAGAAATTTATTAATCCATTAAGTTTATAACTTTTGATATATAAACAGATTTCTCCCTAATAGAAATTAAAAGCAATACTTCCAATACCCACTAAACACAAATTAGGAGAAAATGTAGTTAATAGTTAAGTATGAGAGACTGAATATGCGAAAGGACAAAAGCCGGACCCTACATGACAATAGAACTCTGACCTACAATCTAGAAATCGGCAAGGAAGTCAAAGCACTGAGCTTTACAACACTGGTTGGTTTTGGCCAGCGTCACCCCCATAACAACTCAGGAGTAATCAGAGAAAGTCAAATATGCCTCCAGTGCCACCCCCATAACAACTCAGGAGTAATCAGAGAAAGTCAAACATGCCTCCAGTGCCACCCCCATAACAACTCAGGAGTAATCAGAGAAAGTCAAACATGCCTCCAAACCTATCATAGCCCAGTACGCCTCTCAACGTACCACCACAGAAGGTTTTCTAGTAGCCTGTCTCCAATTGCACTAAGTCAACTGCCTCCACTCAGGACACACTCTGAAACCTGCTCCTGTCCCAGGACAAAGCTCCCTCAGTCCTCTGCCTGCCTTTGAGTATCCGCCACACACAGGTGATGGGGCTCACTCTCTTGTCATAACAAAGCGTTATGGCTTGGATTTAGCATGTCCCCCTAGACCTCACATAGACAAGGCAGCCATGTTGGAGGCGGGGCCTGAGGGCGTGGCCTTGGTGTTCTCCCTCCTTCCCTCGCTCTCTCTTTTGTTTCTGGCCTCTGTGATGTGAGGACAGGGCCCTTGTACTCCTTTTCTCTGCCTCCCACTGCCAGGAAGTCAGCTCTGCAGACTTCACCTGGCCTAACTGAACTCTTGAAGTCTTCAGAATTGTATGTAAGATAATAAACCTCCTTCTTCTAAACTGTGGTGGTCAGGTGTTTTGGAGAAGGCTGACTGATACACATGGCATGAAGAAATAAATAGCCTCTACTTGTTCCTTTTGGGTAGACTTTTTTTTTTATTTCTCCAAGTGGAAAATATTAGAGGTACAAAATCTGAAAATAAGCTGAAATGATTCTCAGTGTTTCTGTGCTTTATATCCATTGAAATATTAAAAGCTTACTTGGCTAATTATGTGACCTTAGCCCATAGGTCACATAACAAATATTTATTGAGGCTTGAGATCCTGCTCATGTCCGGTAGTGTGGAAGTTATTGAAATTGTATTAGAGCCAAGTAGTATTAAAGACCTACAGCAACACGATTTATGTTGAACTATAATTATGGACTCAGGTGTCAAAATCTTGTTTTATCTTTTTATTAGCTTTCCAAACTTGAACAAATAAATTTCCTTCCTCC
>PVLC010015151.1:0-37879 GCA_004027655.1 Graphiurus murinus
GGATTTTTATACATTTCTTGGGTACAACAGGGTTAATCACACATTTTTGTTGGGTACAAGCTAGTACAGGTAAAGACATCCATGCACATATTTCTCATTAACCCTTCCCCAATTCCCACCCACCCTCCCCCTATCTCCTGGTTAGTTTAGTGATTGACTTTGATGTGATCTTGTAAGTACATCATGCTCATTAGGGTGTTCCCCCTCCTCCCATTACCTTCCATTAAGTCAAATTTTTTGTTCACCTAAGAATTCTCCTTCACCTGGAGTCCCTCTTATGTCCCATTTTGTACAAACACCAGATACCAGAACACTGATAAGAAATTGCTCTTTCTTTAAAGCAGATTAGAATATTACCAAATGTTAGAAAGTGTTATAAAAACTTATTATTTAAAGGACTCCCTTAGGAAATAATAATCTATTCATTTTAGAAAAATTAATTTTTCATATTCTATGTTTTCTCAAGTTGAGGTAATTCTATGTGCTGCCTTTGTATTAAATGTTATGAAGTTAATTTTGTAGACAGAAGAAAAGATAACAAATAGAAGGAAGTAAATATCCTTTTCAAAATGGAGTGAATCCCTTGTTTCCCTAAAATGGGATTTACTAGTGGTATAATCCAGTCTCTTGACATTTCCTAAACTCAGGCTTTGATTTGACATGCTCTCTCTCACACTTGTTAGTGATAATGTATTTTTATTGTAATTCACAAAGTTTTTGCACGCATACTATCCCTTTTTATCCTCCTAACTGTCCTCTAATAAGTCAACAGTCTTATGCTTTTGCAGAGAAGGAAACAGAGGCTTAAAATGTAAAGAAGATTATTCGGAGTTATCAGCCTACTTAGGGGAAAGTAAGAATGTGAACCTGGGTCTTCTGATTTTTGATTGGGACATCACTGTTCTTACCATCTGTGCGACTTGGCTTCTTTGTTTTATACCATCATAGCAGAAGCAAATTCAACATTAACAATGCCACAAATTTGGGATTGTTTCTAGTGTGTAAGCCTCATGAAGACAAGGACTTGGTTCATTTAAAAAAAAGCACATGACAGTTACTTAGTAAATATTCAAGGTCAGAATTAATACAGGAAGAAGGAAATAAGGAAGAAAGAAAGTGAGGGGATTCAACTTAAGTAAATGGACTTTATTACCACTTTCAATACAGGGCAGTGCATATTATAATCATGCTTCCAGTGCTGTGGATCCATATTCATTCAAATAAATGCTAACACAGAGTGACTCTGGGGATTCTCAGAAAACAAATGAAGATAGAAAATCAATACCGTACAGAATTAATCTATAGGTAATGCCTTCCAATCCTTCTTGTTAATCAGACCTATTGTCCGTTTTCCTAACTCCTTTTCTTCTCATGAAATTAGCATTAACCTCCAAAATAAAACAATTCCTTAATTAATTTCTTTTTAAATGGAATCAGATAATGGTTGTCAATGGATTCAAATATCTTCTTCATGTTCTGTTAATTCAAAGATCTCTTTCCTTTTGGTGAAGATCACTTCTTGCTCACCTTTTGTGTTTCCATCTTAAGTGAATGCATTATAATTCTGAATATTTTATACTTTCTGATCAATCTTGAAATATTACTAAATGTTGTTTCTTTGTTCATTTAAAACTAAATGCTCAGCATATTTCGAAGTACCAACACCAGATATCAGAACACTGACTGACAGGAGATTGCTCTTCTTTTCTCTAAACTAGATTAGAACATTACTAAGTGTTAGAACTCGTTACAAGAAGGGATATGACTGAAAGAAAACTGAGAATTAGTACCTGCTGAAAACAATACCTCTGGACTTTAAATTTTCACCCTTCATGTCACTTTACATGTTATGCCTATTCTTCAAATCCTATATTATCTGTTTTAGTTGGTAAGGGGGTAGGATTGACTGATAAAACAAACAAACATTAGAAGTCTTGCTGCATTCCATACACACCTCAGTGTATTCATCTATAGGCTTTTGGAGGGTTCCATTGGGAGGAATGCTGTCCTTCCTGTACTAGGAACTCAGTTTTTCCCGCAGTCAATGTAACAACAGGGAAGAAGAAAGCAGCATTCTCCCCAGTGGGTTAGGTCTTCTGTGTGTCAAAGGCAGAGACCTGCAGGACACCCAGGGCTGGCCAGCCAAAGTGGATGTGATACCAGCATGGCATGTAACACTGGAGTTGAGGCTGGCACATCTGGGTCTTTTGACCTTCTACAATTTCTGTCTTAAGATGTGCTTTTGCAAATATGCTCAATTTTCATGAAAAAAATATCAAGATAAAACATTCTAATTGCTATTGGAATGCAAACCTTCATGAGTTAGTGGTAATAATGTTTTGTGGTTAAAACTGTGGGAAGAAGAAGGATTATGACAAAATTGTTCTTACATTAAACCCTTATCCAGGGTGTGTATCAGATTGTCTCCCCAGCAGCTGTTGTCTGAGGACTAGAGAAGCTGGGTTGTTGATTTCATTCCTCTTAAGAATTTGTGATCCTTTTAATTTCAAGCTGGCAGTTGGCAGAGATAGAACAGTGTGCAAACAAAGTGAGAAAGAATAAAGGAGCAAGAAATTGTTGTTTTGTGAGAATAATAAACACTCGTTCATGGATGTGTGCCAGGGGCTGTTCTAAACATGTGCTGTTGTAAACTCATTTCATCCTCACACAAACCTTATGATGTAGGTGCTGCTGGTTATTAGATTTGTTTTTGCCTTCTTTATCTTATAGTCTTTGGTTTTGATTTATTCACATGTGATGAAGTAGCAAAATAGAATGTTGGAAAGAGTGCGAGGTAAAAGCAGACAACCTTGGTTCCAGTGTTGCTTTGTTGCTAACCTCATGGGTGACTTTGAGAATATCATCTACCCTCAACCTCTGTTCCTTTATCTGCAAAATAAAAGAGCCAGATAGGATCAGCAATTTTTTAATCTCTCCCTCTCTTTGAAGCCATTGACCCATTCTGGTGCGGTGATTGGGGAGTTCAGTTTGTAACCTCATAGAGCAGAGTAGGAACATTCACTGTTATAGGACACAGACTCCAGGCTTTGCCACCCCTCTCTGTGGCAGCTCTATTGAACTAATCAGGATCTCTGAAGCCATTAGTAAATCACTAGATATCTAAGTTCACTTTTCGCTGATTCTTTCATGGTATGTTGACTTTTAATGCATCACTTTTACTTTTTTGTACCAGAAAAGCTTTTAGCACAGAGAACTCAAGTTACCTTTTTTGATTATGTCAAGCTCATGACCTCAGCCCCCTTATTCCAGAACTTGGAGAATGTACTCAACTGAACTGCCCAGAACCACTGCCTCCAGTCACAAAATAATATGCAATGACAATCCTTTTTTTTGTGTGTGTGGTACTGGGGATTGAACCCAGGGGCATTCTACCTCCAACCTACACCCCTAGTCCTATTTTTCTTCTTTATTTTGAAACAGTGTCTCACTAAGTTGCAGAGAGCCTCACTTAAGTAGCTGAGACTGACTAAGAACCCAGATCCTCCAGTCTCAGCCTCCAAAGTACTAAGATTACAGCGTGCACCACCACATGCTGAGGCCCTGTTTCAAAACCACAAATAAATAAATAAATAAATAAATAAATAAAATAATAAAAGTTAAAAAAAGTAAAATGGGGTTGGAGGTGTAACTCAGAGGTAGAAGACCCCTGGATTTAATCCCCAGTAACCTCCATCCCCCCCCCCCCCACACACACACACACACAGAACATCAAGGTTGGAAGAGGCAAGTGCTTCCTCTTCTGGTGCTTCCTCTTCTGGTCTCCTGCTGGAATGACACATTTTCCATTAACCTCTTCCTCTCTTTTAAGATCTTTTTGTCAGTTAGCCATGCATGGTGGTTTTGTGCCTCATAGTCAACCAGTCATGCCAGAAGTGCTTCTCATTCCTGGGTGCTCTGGGCGGGAACTGACCAGAAGAGAAGTTAGTACAAGGTTTGGCTGGCAACATGAAGCAGCTTCCAGTTTTACACTCTCAATTTGGGTGTGGGACCACCAGTTACTGTGGCTGCTTGCATTTATGTCACTGGTCATTTCATAACACCCAGATCTACAGCTAGTTCTGCTTCACTGGTCTCCTCTTTTGACTTGTCTGAGCCCCAGGCCAGGTGTCACCAACGTGACCGAGAGGGGCGATGTTAGTAGAGGTCATTCCAGTTTCCTCTGTAGATTCCTTGTTGTCTTTGCTCTCCTTCACTTTACACCAGCTGTCACTGCCAACCGCTGCCAGACAGGTGGCCTACAGTGACTTCAAGCCCAATGTCAGAGGCATAGACTCTGTAATCACCCCTTGCTATGGTAGAAGGTATATTTAATGTAATACATCCCGTATCCTACAATATTCAGAGTGATCAAACCTTAATTGATTCATTACTAAAACCTGAAATGGTCACTACAAGAATAGCATAGACTGATCTTATTCATGATCATAGCTACAAAAATCTTAAATAAGTATCAACAAACCAAGTTCAGCATGAGGAATCAGCTTTTTCAGAAATCTTCTATAGATTTTCTTGTTTTAAATAATGTTCTTGCCCAAACATTGAGCAGAAAGATAACACTCTTAGAAGAAAAAAAAAAATTGTATTTGTAAAAGAACACAATCAAACCTGCGGAAGTTACCTGGGGACTATTTTGAATCAAGTCTCAGACATTTCATTGAATCAATAAAGGGAAAATGAGTCAGATAACTAGCAGCTGTTGCAGTATTTCTGATAATTCGGCCTAGGCCTTTGACTCAAGGGTGTTGATATTATGATTAAGAGAATATGCACATAATCAAGGGAAAGTTGGGGGTGGTGAATGGACATGATGAAGTAATGGATAAAAATTATATATACCTCCACATCAACATTTGAAAGCCCTAGGGTAATGGCAGTTAAATTTATTAAGAAATTTTTAGTGGGACACATGATAATGCATGATTTTACATTTAAGAAATGTTATCAGTTCTTTGTCCATTAATCTGGAATTTACCTTGGGAAAAACAGAGATAAAATATTTAATAATAATTCAACCCAGCTAATCTGAAGGTAGAGATTGTCCGGGTCACATAGTTTCATTACCACTGGCAAGACCTTCTAGACCTCAAGGATTGTCAATAAGGAAACTTCTGGGCTTCAAGACTGTTACTGCTTCAATAGCCCAGAATAGTGGTGCAATTCCAGTGACTTGGAAGGCTAAGGCAGGGGAATAGCAAGTTCGAGGCCAACCTGGACAACTTAGCAAGACCCTGTCTCAAAAGAAAAGTAAATAAATAAAAAGGGATGGGGATATAGATCAGTGGTAGAATGCCCCTGGGTTTAATCCCCAGTAACTACCACCTACCACCACCCCTTAAAAAAATAAAGGAAAAAAAAGACTATTATTACCTCACATTTTGTGGGTTCTTCCTGCCCCTTTGTTTTTTAATTTTCTTATTGCTAATATTTTAGGTATTTATCTAATTTTATTTAGTTTTACATGAAAATGGCTGGTCCATCATATATTATATCAATGAGTACTTATTTCTTTGGAACCAATAGACTTACTCATGAAGTAAGTTTGATGTATTTTTGAGTCTACAGCTCTTTTAGTCTGCTTTTCAGTTACTTTATTTTCATGGGTTGCATTTGTTTGTTGTTTTTATTACTTTGTCTAGTTTTGTTTCACTTATAAAGAGAAAAACTTGCCTCTAATATGCCAAGAAATGTTCTCTGTACACCATAATAACTTGAGCAAGTAGTGAACCATGAATGCCTACAGGTTTACTAATAACTAAAGTGGTCAAGAGTTGTGAATTTTTAATTTGCCTCTTAATTTTATTGCATAGTAAAAAAAAAAAAAGGCAAGATTCGATGAAAAAGGCATGAATGATGCATTCATATCTACCTTATACACTAGGAAGAATAATACCATAAAAATTAGTATTAATTGAAGGCTAGTTAGGTTCTGGACACTGTTCCAATTTATGTATTGTCTGTGAAACTATGTATTAATTTAGAAATCTTGTGAGGTAGGTGCTATTGCCATTTCTGTTTTCCTTGTATGGGAACTAAAGCCCAAATTAAGTAGCTTTGCCAAGGTAACAAATCGGTATTTGGTTCAGCTGGGCTATTCACCTCACCTTCACAGTGCAACTGCAAGGCTAAGGTCCTAACCACTGCACTCCATTGGAACGAGTACTGTAGTTCCACGAGTGTCTCTACTGAGGTCGCTAAGTCCATTGTAGATAAACTCCTGAAACAAGTGGCATTTGTAAAAAAAAAAAAAAAAAAAGTCATATCAATGAGAGCTTGAAATGAATGAATAAATATTTCACCACCTTATCTATTTGTTACACAACTGAAAATTAATAAACTCTAGTACTTAGAAGCTCATGGTAGTCCATGTTTGAAGCTGTTGGACATTCGGAATTAAAATTATATTTTATTATTTTTCTGCTGCATGTAGGGATTACTTATGTCTTTCAAAAAACTCATTCCTATTATTTAGTGTACATGTTTTCTTTTATAACATCATTCAAGATACTTTTAATATTTTGAGATGTTTTAGCTCTTGATATTAACAAATAATCAAGTATGATAGAAGTCATCTTTACTTCCCAACAAAGGAACATTACTCTTTATTGTTTATGTTACCTGGACAATGGGGCAGGTACATTTTCCTCAACAGAAGCTCTTTACCAATTTGTTTCAGGATCTGCAATGAAAATATGTTCTGTGAAACCCCATACGTTATTATTTTTTACTTTAAATTATGCTTAGTTTCTTTAATTGTACCAAAGTTAGTAAAGTTGGAAAGACACTGTTATATAGCATGTCTTCACAAATCCTTGCACACACATGGTAATATAATACCCTTCACCACTGAGGTTGGGCCCTGCCATTTTATATGTGACTTTGTACCTACCTCAACCATATTTTCTCTAATTGCAATTCTTTCAGACTCTTATGGCCTTTGCTAACCCTTCAATCCCAGCTGAGAGAGGAGATATCATGAGCCACAGACTGACACCTGTAGGTTTCCCAGCAACCTTCAGATAAGGAGCAAATGACCCTGGGAACAAAGGTTGACTATTGGATAACAATCCCTCTGTTTTTCCCAGGATACTTGTGTCAGGCTTGCTCTCAGACTTCATCTACCCTCACTGACTATCACTAGGCCAACAGATGTAGGTATTCCTGTTTAAATAAAATAGAATTTAAAATAAAATGGGGCAAAAATGGAGCTCAGTGATGACTCCTAAGAGTTGTATGAATGCATGAGCCAGTAAAGAAGCCCAGAGCAACGCAGCCTCTGAGAGCTGAAGAATGGCCTATTCCCGATGCGGCTCTGCAGAGGTGGAAATTTAACACTAACAGGTAAGAGAGAACCTTAGGTAACTTGTGATGACTTCTGGTGAAGATTTTATCTTGTATTTAGTGAACTCTTAGTAATTTGGAGAAAATGAACACTCCTTTTTTCCCCCTAAGGATGAGAATCTTACATTTTAAAAATGATATTCAGAAAATGGATAGATCAGACTTTTGCCCTCGAGTAAGTGATTTAAAGATTATAAAAATTCAGATATCATTTATAGAAGGAAATTTGTGAACTGAGCTGCCCTTTAAAAAAAAAATGCTAGGTACAGTGGTGTTTACCTGTAATCCCAGTTCTTAGGAAGCTGAGAAAATTGCAGGTTCCAGGCCAGCCTCAGCAATGTAGTGAGAACCTCAGCAATTTAGCAAGAATCTGATTCAAAATAAAAAATAAAAAGAGGTGGGGGTATGGCTCGGGGTGGCATGTCCCTGGGTTCAATCCCCAGTACAGATTAATTAATTAGTTAATTAATTATTTCTGAGATGTATTTGTTGTTATGGAATTACTTTTCTATGATTATGGTACTGCAGTTACGGTAACAAAGAGTCTATTTTTTTAGGGACATACTGAAATATTTATGCATAAATGATATACTGAGATTTGCTTTAAAATAATCTCAGAAGATTGTGGGAGTATGTGTATGTTATAGATGAAATAAAACTAGCTGTGATTTGATAATTTTTGAAAATGGGTGACGGATATGAGGATATGTTTAAAATATTCTATAGTAATATATTCAGGGAAAATGCTGACTCAGATCTAAACAGAAATACATTCACCTTGATCTTTTTTGGCCAGTGGAGGAACAGGTGCTAATGAACTAAGTCCCAAAACTTAGATATATATCCTCAAAAATATTTACCGATGGATCACTCATTCATTAATTTATCTAAATATGACTTCCTGGAAGCAATTAGTTAAGTTTATGATTTTTATGTCAACTAAAAGAAGAATGTAAATTCTATGCCTCAATTTTAGCTTTTAAAATTGTTAGAAATTACCTGGGTGTGGTGGCACACACCTATAACCTCAGTTCTTGGGAGGCTGAGACAGAAGGATCACAGGTTTGAGGCCAACCTCAGCAACTTAGGTAGACCCTGTTTCAAAGTAAATTAAAAATAGGGTGCTCACTTCAGCAGCACATATACTAAAATTGAAACAATACAGAGAAGATTGGCATGGCCCCTGCACAAGGATGATGTGCAAATTTGTGAAACATCCTACATTTATTTGGTGGTACTGAGGATTGAACCTAGGAGCTTTCTACCTCTCAGCTATACTTCCAGCCGTATTTTTTTTAATTTTTATTTTGAAACAGGGTCTTGCTAACTTGATGAGAGTCTCACTACTTGCTGAGGCTGGCCTCAACCTACCATCTTCCTGTCTCAGCCTTCCAAGTATTGGAATTACAGACAGGTGTGTGCCACCATGCCTGGCTAGCACTCCACATTTAAAGAAAAAAAATGGGACTGAGGTTGAAGCTCAAAGGTAGAACCCCCCAGTACCAAAACTAAAAACAAATCAAAATTGTCAGAAGGTGATCCCACTCCCATTTTTCAGAATTTCTTAGGTTTTTTATTCCTAACCATGCCTTACATGATGATGCAGATTTCTGTCAGAATGCCACTTAGTTTCAACGTTCCAGTTTGAAGTACTTAAAAGTAAAGGTTTCTCTCCTGCAGAAGTGGCTCCTTCTCTTTGATGGCTTCTAGCACACTTCTCTGAAACCTCTCCAGCTTTCACATCCCTTTTTTGTTGAAGATTGGTGACAGAATAAACATAGGTCCCTGTGTTTTCAGACACATCAGCATTAGTTAAAATGGGAATAGAATAGCTCCTGGGAAGAGAATCACCCGACATAACATTTCATATCCTTCTTACCAGGCTTAACACTTTATTTTAAACCTTTTCAGGTAGTAATAGTGGATCATCTCTAATCTATAGTATAGCTATGAAGCTTTATTTTGAGACATACTAATTCAGAATCCATTATCTTCTATGGGATCTAATTTTTATTATTTTCCCTAATATTTTCTGTGGTACTCATCCTCTTTAAAACTTCCATACACTCATGGAACACAATGATACCCTGTAATTAATTCAATTTGCTTTTTTTTTGCTTTTTGTTTTTGCACGAGGGAAGATGTTAAGAGTCTTCTATGTACCTAGAGATTCCATAGCGCACCCTCATTTACACAATCATCGGTGCCCAACATTTAAAGGATTCTGCCCCAAACATGTTCACGGCACTGTGGATGCTTCTTGTGAAATCATACAGCTGAGCATAGGACGCAAACACAAGTATCTTCCATCTATTCTTCCTTTTTTTCCCCTAGTGAATTAACCATAGCATTTTCCCTCAAGTCCATAAAGTCATTTTTTTAAAAATTACTATTGCTTTTGATTCATTTTTAATTTTCAAATAAAAAAAATCACTTACTGCTTCTCCTTAGTCCACATACAAGTCAAAGCACATCTCAGTTCATTATAAATCATACTCAGATCCAATGGTTTATTTTTATTGCATTGTACTGGAAATGTGTTTATTATTATCACTATAGAAAGCCATCTTGAATTCCATATTCAAACTATTTTTTATTTTTATACTAGGGGATTAAACTCATGGGTATTCTATCTCTAGGGTACACTCCTAGCCATTTTTTTTTTAATTTTGAAACAGGGTCTTGCTAAATTACTGAGGCTGGCCTTAAACCTGTGATCCTTCTGTCTCAGCCTCCCAAGTACTGAGATTATAGGCATGCATCACTCAGCCATATTCTTTAAACTGGCATTTTTTTGAGTGTCCATTATCTAAGAGGCAGACCTGTGAAATAGCAGACATACTCAGTCCATGCAATCAGAGTGTATAATCTAGTGGGAGATACAGACACAGAAACAGATCATTATAATACATGACATATAAAATCATTTTTAAAACAAAAATCGTTCTGACACCTATAGTAAAACTTTCTATATTTATTTTACAATAACAAAAGCATAAATCTGAAAGTCATATAAGCTTAAAATTATGTTTTAACTATTTTTAAACAAAATATTTCCTTTTTTTTTTTTTTTTGGTACCAGGGATTGAACCCAGGAGCATTCTCCTCTGAGGTGTACCTCCAGTCCTTTCTATTTTTTGTTTTGAAACAGGGTCTCACTAGGTTTATGAGATTCTTGCTAAATTGCTGAGGTTGGCTTCAAACGTGCAATCCTGTCCCAGTATCCCAAGCAACTGGGATTACAGGCATGTACCACTGCATCTCGCTTATAATTTACTTTTATTGTTCAGACTATCACAACTCTTTTATAAACTAGTACAAACTAGAGAACGAGGAGTCACTGATTAATGAAAATTGGCAAATAGGCACAAACAAATGTACTGGACTCAAAAAAGCCCCTTCAGTCTTTCCTAACTTTACCAGTTATCTTCCACCCATGCAAATTGCTTGTGTTGAGCCACCTCTTAGTTTCCATTTTATTGGGACTGTCTATGCTCTTCTGTGTTGATATCATATACATAAAACTGATATACTAGCCTACCTTTTGTGCATTAGTCATAACATTTGAGTCAAAGGATATTAGGAGCAGAAAAGAATAATTACTTATATTCAAGATCCTCATTTCATAAAAAAAAAAAAAAAGGAAATTGAGGCATCATTTGCTACTTGCCTTGGCTCACACAGACAATGGGATTGGATCTTAATCCCAGATAAGAAAAACATACTCTTGTGTGAGTGAAGTCAACATCAGCAACATAACAAAGCCACACACACTAATAGGGTAGTGGGTGAGAAAACATTTTACTCATGGAAAGTTTTTTCTTCTACTTGAATAGTTACATCAGGCAGTAACCCCCAAAATTATGTTCTCTGTGCATACCAACAGAAGCTAAAGCCTTAAAAAATACCAATAAAAAATAAAGACAGATAACAGATTCTGTCACCATTTTTGATCCAGACAAATTTGAATTTGTTAGTACCCTGTAACAGGATCGCCAGCTCAGTTAATCCCCGGAGCCTAAGCAGTCCCTGCTCTTGACTCCAGCATGGACTGTGTGCCCAGTTCAACTGCCTCCAGCAAAATATAACAGGCACAGGTTTGGGTTTTCCTCTCTTCTTTCCAGCTCTACCCTCTCCTCTGCCTTTTTGGGTAAAAAAAAAAAAAAATCTCAGCTTTACTTAAATTGTCTGCTAACGTCTTTGGGTTTATAAATGACCTCCAGAAAAATCACAGTAATGAGACTGTGCCTATATAAACAAGGTCTGTGATTTTGTCCTGAGGCCAAGTCTAAACTTAGAACCTTACAAAATTAAAACATGAGCTACCTACCAGCTGACCCTAATGCACACATAAAATGTATTCCCGACGAAGAAGGAAAAAAAGGCTACCTAGTCATTGCCTAGTCACTGATCATTCTGAGCCTTCTGACTGCAATATTCTGTCTGCAGCTTTTATCAGCGGGCAATTTCACGTTTGATTGATTCGCGGATCACTTAAATAGGATTTCATATTTTAAAGGCAGAGCTCGTTTCTATTCAGTTAAAACCAGGAAAAGCAATTTTACCCACTTCGTGCTTTCCATATCACACAAACAGTTAACTACTTCCTGCAGCGGCGAGTCTTAGCTTTAAAAATAGAAAATGCTACAGCATTTCTGGCCCATCCCCCCACACCGCAACTACCAGCCCTGCTCCAAGTGCTTCTGAATAGAGTTCAATGTCGTCGAAGCCATTCTGCAGTCAGCACACTGGATCCTTTGTGAAAGTCTGAACCAACCAAAGGAAAAAGTAGGTAGAAATCCAGGCGCTAATATTTCTTCTGCCTAGAACACTTGCATTTATGATACCTGGTTGCCACAGGCAGAGACATCAACCAGACTGTGTCTGCAGACCTTGCTATGAAAGGGAACTGCATTAAACAGATCCTCACGAAGAGAAGGCTAGCGAGTATAGAGGAACGTTCTTCCAAAAGAAAAGCTAGCTGGGGTATTCTGACCAGTCAAGGTTAGTATAGCCGCCATTGCAAATCTGTGAGTGTCCTGAAATAAAGTACACTGAGCTGTTTTTGCGAATACTAACTTTAATCCGTGGGTGCTTTCCAGAATTTGGATTCTGAAATGTAAATGTATGGCATGGCAAAAGAC
The DNA here is from genome assembly GCA_004027655.1 of Graphiurus murinus. Taxonomy (NCBI): domain Eukaryota; kingdom Metazoa; phylum Chordata; class Mammalia; order Rodentia; family Gliridae; genus Graphiurus; species Graphiurus murinus. The sequence continues at coordinate 12,504 of PVLC010015151.1, forward strand.
TGCACTGCGTTTTCATCTTTTAGTGGATGGAAGAATGCATCCACTTTCTCCTTTTTATGACAGTGTATGAAAGATGACAGTAAACTTTTAGATTTTGTGTTGTTCTTCTTTCCGTTTCAGCAGGCATTTCTAAGTTGGTATAGAAACTGAAGAGGGTTATTAAGCAGGAAGACCGCTTACAGGCAATATGGAAATTTTAAATCATGTAAATCAGACCATTAACTAAGAGAATGATTTAGGCAAGAAGATGAATAGAATAGGTTCCTTAAAATGCTGTGACACCAAGTTATTAACTTTAATAATAGAAAATTATGAAAGGTATAAAGCAAAATGAGCACAGTACCAGAGGAGCTATGTGGGGGAATTCTTTTAAAAGAAAAAAAAATACAATATCACAAATTTTAGTAGAACACAGTATGTCCATGAAAGACTTTAAATGTTGGAAATGCAGATTTAGAGGTAAAATGATACACCCTATCCAAAAAATCATGAACTATATTTAATATATGACAGTTGTAGCTTGAAGAATATTACTTATAAATGATTATAAATTTCAAAAACAAAGCATATTTTTAAGTAGGATCAAATGTTAGCATTTCTTTAAAAGGTTGAAAAAGCAACTGGATTCTTTCTCCCAATTCCAAACACATTTTCTTTTGTTACTTTTTAACAATATAATTAACAGTCGAATTGAGAACAAAATAGCATAAATGAAAAGTAGTTGACTACAAAGAAAATCATTTTACAAGTCTTTATTGTGTATTAACTATGCGCTGGATTCTGGGAAGCAGTAATAAATAGTCTCATCACTCTCTGTTTCTTTAATGTTCTAGAGAAATACAGGCAATTATTGTAGAAATAAAAAGAATCTTGTCATTTCTCAAATGAGGAGTAAATTATTTCACTGTGCAGTAGACCATAGTTATTAACAAAAATAGTTTTGTAGAAGATGATGAAAAACTTTTTAAAATACATAAATGAGTTCATCTGGATGTAAGACAGGTGTAGGCTCTAGAAGTTAAAAATAAACTATAAAATTATGTTTAGAATAAAATTTGTGTAAAAATAATATTTTTATATAATTTCCAATATAGATTAAACATATTGAAAATATAATAAAGGGGAAATAACTCATGCCTTGATTAAAAAAAAAGTCTCAGCAAGCTTTTATTAGATTTAGCTTCAAAATTTCCCAGCAATGTTAATATGAATATAAATAAGACCAGTCTTGCTGTAGAAATTTGATGACATGCATGAAAATGTTAGGGATTTATCCTAAGCAGTTAATTAGATATATTCACAGAGATAAGTAACAATGTTGGTTTGCTAAAACCAAAAGGTATTTAAACATTATGTGATAGATCATCAATTGAATAATGTTATAGCACCACCATAAATATATCATACAGTGATCATTTAAAATGCTATTTTGTGACATGGAGCAATGATCATGAGATATTGTTAAATGAAAAGAAATAGATTAAAAGCAATATCAATAGTATGATTGCATCTTGGCCTATGAGCCAAGCAGGAAAAGCAGAGAGAACAAAACCGCAAAAACAACTCAATGCATTACTGTGAAACAAAAGAAAGAGAATTAAACAGAAGGAAGATGATATGAAACAAGAAAGAAAAGAAAAAAACTTGTTTGGGGGAATGTGCAAAAAAGTCCAATTTAGCTTCTGCAGGGGATCTGTGAAGATAGAATTTAAAAAGAGAAACACACACAAAAGAAAGATTTAATCCATATCCAAGTGCAGGGTAAGAATGTTAGACTTTATTCAGCAAGGAACCTGGAAGCGGCACAGTGGTAGGGTGCTACCATCTGCAATAGGTACACAGATGAAAGGGTACCTCGTTTTGATTTTCCAAATGGCACTCTATGGGCAATCTGGGTGTCAAAGTGCTTTTGAGAGTTTAATTTGGTAGCAGTACACAGGTAAGAATCATGGGTAGACACTGCTATAGGAGTTATTGTCTAATATGAGCTGAAAGGGAAGCAGACCATTCACTTGTAGGTTATGACAAAGATTGGGGATTATACCTTGGTGAGAGAAAAAGCCACTGGATTCTTTCTGACATTCGAAGAATTGCTCTGGCCAGGAGTGCTAGCACAGGGCTGTAATCCCAGTACTTGGGAAGCTGAGACAGGAGGATCGCAGATTCAAGGACATCCTCAGCAATGTAGCAAGACTCAGCAACCTGGGGAGAACTTGTTAAAAAAAAAAAAAAAAGGACTGGGGTGTGTGGCTTGGAAGTAGGATACCCCTGAGTTCAATCCTAGTAAAACACACACACACACACACACACACACACACACACACACACACACACACTTGCTCTCAATCCTGTGTTTACTACAGACTATTGGAAGGGCATGGGTAGAAACACACTGACCAGTTAGGAGGTTTTTGTTAAATGTTACCTGGGAATAGTACTGGTGTGGACCAGAGTAGTAGCAGTGGAGGTTGAGATAGTCACAGTTTGCATCATGCCTGAATGGTCAAACCAAAAGCACTTACTGGTGTTGGCCTGTGGAGTGTGAGGCACCTGGGTGAGTTAAGCTGCCATTTACTGACAGGGAGATTTTAGAAGTAGCAAATCAAGAATTTATTTTGGACATGTTACATTGAATTGCCTTCTCAGATATCCAAGTGGAAGAGTTGAATAGCTAGCTGGAGTTGGAAGTCTTGAGTTTGGAGGAGGTAACTGGTCTGGAAGATGTACGTTTGGAGTAACCAGAGTATGCATGATATTTCTATTCATTGGACTAGGAGAGGTCTTCTCAAGAGTAAGTGTAGGTAGATGCTAGAACTGAGCTTCTGACAGAGAGGATCTCAGGGGATAAGATGAAAAAGAAGCAGCTGGGTCAATAATAACTGCCCCCTTTCAAAGAAACACATGAACTTGTCAATGTATATGAAATTTTCTTTTTTTTCTTTTTTTCTTTGCTGTACTGGGGATTGAATCCAAGGGCATTCTACCTCTTAGCTACACCCCCAGCCCTATTTTTTTATTCTTTATTTTGAAACAGGGTCTCACTAAATTACAGAGGGCCTCACTAAGTAGCTGAGGCTGGCCAAGAATCTGTGATCCTCTTGACTCATCCTCCCAAGTGCTGGCAGTATAAGTGTGCGCCACCATGCCTGGCTGTATATGAAATTTTCTGAAATTGTTTGTGCTAAAATTTACGATCCTATTATTACTGCCAGGTGTTAGAGAAAATTATAACATTAAATCGATAGAGAAGCAAAAAAGAAATCGCTATTTTTAAGATAAAGATGAAAGTTTGCTTTTAGAAATGTGGTGAGAAGTCAGAAAAATATCCAGGGGAATGCTCAGAAGTAAATTTTAAAGTAGGGACCTGAACTTTGCTGGAGTGATTAGGAGTGTGTGTGGGCGGGGGAGAGGGGATTAAACACAGAGCCTTGTGCATGCCAGGCAAACTCCCCACCACTGAGCTACATCACCAGCCCAGGAAGAGATCAGAGTAAGAGCTGTAGATTTATCCATACTGATGATGTGATTGTCCTGAAATTTTGACCATTTCCTGACTCTATCTCCTATAGATTTCATGCAAAAGGAATTAGATCAGATAAAGTTTCATAAACCTAAATAAGTTATTCTTTATTCTATTTATAAGATGTAGCTAAAAGTTCATGGAAGTCATTGTTTACAACGGAATTTGGGTTGCATTTGTGATATTGTAAATCTGCTCAGTACTGTGCTAAGTACTTTATTTACATCCACCACAGTCCTATGAAATAGGTAGAATTGTCTTCACCTTATAGTTAGGGAAAGTGAAAACGAGTTTCAAAATATTAAACACTGCCAAAGGTCACCTAACTGGTAAGTATCTACCCTTGAGTTGGAACTCAGATCTGTCCGGTGGCCAAGTTCAGCTTGCTCTGCTTAGGACATCAACAATCAATAATAGTTCATTGGGATGGCTGAGTGATCTGGTGATCTCCGATCTGGACTAGCATTATTCTGAGGAGGTTTTTAGAGAGGTGGTGAGAACAGAAAGACAAGGACAGTCTCAATCCTCAAAGACACTGGTTTTGACAACCCATTACTAATCTATTAACCATGTCCTCAAGGATTTCTGTGGCTGTTAGTCTTGTCGTCTGACAGCACACAATAAGGGCCAGAGAATGCCTGGTGATTTTACTTGTAAACTCGTAAGATTGGGACAAATGTTGGCAGGCTTGAAGCTTATACAATACCCACTTTTGGGACTCTCGTAAGAAAAATTAGATGTGAAATTAGAGTGATCCATGCCAGCTAGGGATCCTGAACTTAAGTTGCATTGGCCCTATGGTAAATCTTCCTCCCTTGTGAAGAAGGTAATTGATTTAATGTTTATGATAAGGGAGCTATCAAATGTGTTGACATTTTTTCACTGAAATAAAAATGGAGTTTTACTCAGCAATAAGAAGAACAAAATTAAGTCATTTGCAAGAAAATGGATAGAACTTGAGAATATTATGCTTTAAGTAAAATTAGACAGTCTCAGAAAATAAATGTATTCTCTCATATGTGGAAGCTAGAGAAAAATCAGGAAGCAAAATAGGCCTCAGATAAGGGAGTAGAGACTCCAATGGAGCTATGGAGGGAGGTTGGGGGTTGGGGGCAGGGACAGGAGGGGAAATAGAGACATAGAGAAGGTAACTGTTTAAACAATGCTATGTACCTATAAGAAATTATCAATACCAGTCTCAATGGCATGTACAGGAAAGGGGAAGGAGGAGGTGAGATCCAGAGGGAAACACACCAAGTGCTGTGTGTGTATGCTTCTATTACTTTATACCTCATATGATGTATCATTACAATGCACCAAAAAGTATTTCAAGAAAAGTATTTTTAAAAAGAAAATATCATGTCCTCTCACCTCCTTATAATTTCTTGTTTATGATGAGTGTTCTCTGTTTCCTATTTTGGGTTTTGGGGGACACTGAGGAAAATAGGGTGTGACTAAATGACTAAACCCTGAGAATATCCTCTGTATCACTCTTTTTTTTTTTTTTTTTTTTTTTTTTTTTGGTACTAGGGATTGCACCCAGGGGCATTCTACCTTTGAGCCACATCCCCAGTCCAATTTTATTTTTTATTTTGAAACAGTGCCAGGCATGCAGGTGCATGTCAGTAATTCCAGTACTTGGGAGGCTAAGACAGGAGAATCATAAGTTCAAGGCCAGTCTCAGCAACTTAGCAAGACCTTCTATAACACTGTTAAGTTAGCTCTTGAATGAGTTCACATGTCACTTCTGCAGATAGTCCTACAATTGGAAACAAGTAAAGACTTTCTAAATAATAAAATGTTTTCACCATAGCCAGGGACAGAGCTCAAGTTGGAATGCTTTTATTTCATCACACTGCTAGGAGAAAAAACAAAAACCACTAAATAATTTCACAAATAAAGGGAGCAGTCAGTAAGGAAAGGCAATTTTGAAAATAAAGTAGATTTTTCAAAAGTTGTTTTTCATTGTAGAGGTGAACAGTTGCTCATATTACAAGGATCTTAGGGCTCCTTAAATGGCTGTACGGAACTAGCAAAGGACCAGTGGTGTTTTTTCTTGCTGATGAAAAAGGAGATGAGTCGGATCTACCTCAACAGTGGCTGGCTTGAGGTGCCATGGGGAGATGGTGACTTAGGTATGATACAGACGCTTACAAAACTGTGCAGATTTTAAAGCACAAATGTTTTTGCTTAAGCAGTATGATGTTTACAAACAGGCTGATTCTGGCGTGGTAAATTATATGCCAGATGTCTGGGGACTGTTGCTGTTTCTAAATATAGTCAGCCACCTCTTGTGTAGCTACAGAGATCGTAACAGTAGCATTTGATTAAGGTGATGAAAGTTACTGATATTTTTGCAAAACAATTTCACACTGAATAATTTATCCTAAGGAGTTAAATTGAAGATGTTTTAGTAGGGTTTTGTTGCTTTTACTCCAGATACTAGATTAAAGTCCAACACAATTGTAATTTTACTAAATAGTTGTACATGGAAATATTTATATTTTGTTTGATCTTGAGAAAGCTTGTAAGTCTGACATAAAGCTTATCCATATTGCACGTTATTTAATATTGGCACATATTGAAATAGAAATCTGTAGTTGCTAAATTTCAGATTTCAAAGGGGAGAAACAGGGAAGGGTAAAGACTTTGTTCAAAACAGAAATTGGAACATGATCCAGTATCTTTTGATTCTCACATGGTACTAGATTAATAGCAGAAATTCTTCTAAGAAGTTATAAGGCAGCAAATGAGGTGGAATTGCTTAGGAATTAAGCTAGCAGAATGCAAAACAAAGGTTTTTTTTTTTTTTTAATATATAGGGTGGTATGCATGTTCTATAAATTACCCTTTACATAGGTTGATATGGCTTATTTCTTATTTATTACTTCAGGAAAAAATTGTAGTAGCAATGCTCTATTTTGCTTTTATGTGAGTGTTTTCTAAGTAATAATTTTCCTTCTCTCTTTCTCTCTCTGTTGCTCTCTCTCTATTGCTTTCTGAAACACAAGTAATGGCAAAATTGTTCAGAAAACTAATATGACCATTTTGATGAACAAACACATTAGAATGCAAAGGAAATGAGCTGGCTGGGAGAAATACTAGCAGCCCTGGGCTGTGAATATTGTTAGCTTGTTGCCCCTTAAAAATCTTCATAATATAGTAGAAAGAAATGAGTCCAAAATGAATCCAAAAGGCCATATCTTTAGGCTTTTTCCAATCCCAGTATCTTGCAAATTGTCATGTTAGGTAGTGACAGTGGCAAAACAGGCAGTAATAATGAATCAGGATCATATAATTCAGCATATACTTCCTAATTTTAGAGATAAATTAAAATAATGAAATTTACTGTCATTATAAGCAAAGGGAAAACCTCACCATTATAAGTGTTGCAAGTGATTATTTAAATTAAAACAAATATTTAAGCATCAATTATTTACAGCCTTATGAGTTTACTACTGCTCTGCCAATTAAACTGAACATAGTAGTTCACATATGCAATCTATTTAGAAAGTTAGTATTATAATTCTTATCTTTCCTTGCTTGAATAGAGTTCCTAAGGCATACATAGGAATTTGCTATTTATTTTATTTTTACAAAGACTTGGTAAGACTTAATTCTTATTGATTTTTTTATCCTGAAATTGGAGTGCAGAAAAAATATAGCAAAGGGGAATCTGATAAAACAGACTGTATTTTTAAGTTATAGGACATGGTTAGTAAAGACTGAGAACACAATCAAAGCTCCCAGAATATCTGAGAAACAGACCCATTAAGAGAAGAGTACTTTTAATTTAATCCCACTAAATTAGTGATAATTGTTTTGCCAAAATTTAGAATCATCTGTAGCTTTTGCTCCTCTGACTGAAATTTCCCTGTATTATTGTTACAGTCTCTTGTCTCAATAAGCCTCATCTTGTCACAGCAATAGCAGGCTACTTTTGCTAAGAGTAAAACAAAATAAAATTGTCATTTAAACTAAAAGGTTTCATTTTGGAGATGCATTAGAAGGAAAAATAGGTCAATGAAATAAATGACAGTAATAATAGTTTCCACAGAAATTTATAGCATTATCATGTATGTATATATATATGTATATATGTGTGTGTGTGTGTGTGTGTGTGTGTGTGTGTGTGTGTGCGTTTATGTGTGTGTGTGTTGTATGGCAGGATTACCCAGAGTTAAGTTTGTCTCTGGAGCTAAAAGGCTTTAGTTCAGATTTTACATGTGACTTAGGACAAGTCACTTAACCTTTCCATGCCTCTGTTTCCTCACCTAAAAAACAGAGATGATTGTGCAAGATTTAAGGATCTATGTGAGGATTAAAACAAGAAAACTTATGACCAGCCATTAGGACAGGATTGAGTAAGTGTTAAGTGTTCCATTTAGTCAGGTTATCACTGAAAAACTGTTTTTCTCAGCTCCAAGACTGATAATGCAGATATTGCCAAGAGTACTCACAACTTTAAGTGCTAGTTCCAAAGTTTTCCACTCCTTATATATAAGGACCCCTTTCCAAACAAAATTAAAGCCTCCAACTAATAATGACTATACTTTCAGTAGTGTGTGTGTGTGTGTGTGTGTGTGTGTGTGTGTGTGTGTGTAACTGGAGATTGAACCCAGGGGCATTCTACCTCTGAGCTATACCCCCAGCCTTTTTATTTTAAAACAGGGTTCCCCTAAGTTACTGAGAGTCTTGCTAATTTACTAAGTCTGGCATTGAACCTGCGGTCTTCCTGTCTCAGCTTCCCAAGTCCTGGGATTATAGTTGTGTGCCACCACAACTGGCTACAGTTTCAGTATCTTTGGAAAGAGAAAATACATCATAACCCAAAACCCAACTGTGTCAGCCTAACTATGTCACAGAAATATATTCCATAAATCACATATACTTGAAAACGTAATCCAGCGGGGTGTAGAGGTGCATGCAGTCTTGTCATCCCAGCTACAGGAGAGGCTGAAAATGGGGAGTTGATTGAGCGCAGGAGTTCAAGGCCAGTCTCAGAACACAGCAAAACCTGGCGAGAGGGAGAGACAGTGGGAGGGGGGAGGAAGAGGAAGAGGGGGCAGAGGAGGAGAAAATATTAAAATACAAAGAATAATCCAAATGTATTCAGAATAACCTCAGTCTGTTCGTGAAGGTGGTTTTGTGCCTCGTTCATAGGTTGACACTCTCTGGTCCACATATAACCAGGTTTTAAAGAAAGACACGTTCTCACCAATTTATTATATTGACTTGAGAATTTTCAGAAAGACAAGCTGAAGTTATTTTGTAAATAAACTTCAAAATATTTGAGGTTAAAGAAAGAACTGCATATAGCATTGGAAAGAGCACAGCTGCAGATTCTGTGAAGGAATTGTTCTGGCAAGCTGGAAGAACTCTGGGAAGAAGTTTTTTGTGCTAAGACTTTAAAGAATTCATCTAAGACTTGGCTCAGGGAATCAATGGATTTTTGAAGAATTTTTTTCATTCCTAAAGAATAATCATCATGCCTTTTAATAAATAGAATTAGCTGGGCATGGTGGCATATACCAGTAATCCCAGTACTTGGGAGGCTGAGACAGGAGGATCACAGATTTGAGGACAGCCTCAGCAAGTAGTGAGACTCTCATCAACCTAAAGAGACCCTGTTCCCTGTTTCCAACCAAAATATAAAAATAGGGCTGGGAGGTAGCCCAGAGGTAGAATGACTCTGAGTTCCATCCCCAGTACCCTGAGAGAGAGAGAGAGAGAGAGAGAGAGAGAGAGAGAGAGAGAGAGAGAATGAGAATGCATAATATTATTTTTTTCTAGCATTACCCAAACGCTGAGAACTAAGAGTAGCATTGCTTTGGCTCATACTCCCAGGAATTAATCGTCCATCACCAAGTCGTATTGGCTGAGCATTCTGACGTTTGTTTCCATAAAGTTGGCATCATCATTGTTTCAGGAAAGATGTTGGAGGTGCACTTAATTACTTTCCCTGCAGTAAAATCACTCTGCATAAAGTCAACAGGCAAAAATAAACAACAACATAAAAGGAGGTGGGCAAGTTTGTGGCTAAGAGAATCAGACACTGGCCTAGGTTTCATTTTCATTTTTCCCAGATTTCCTTTCCTTAGCTTTAAATGCAGGTAGTAATTGTATGTACCTCAGTCATTGTTAGGAGAACTGAGATAACTATGTGCACAGTGCTGAGAGTAGCATGATGTACCGAGTACCTGCTATTTAACATTAGCTGTTATAATCATTATAAATCAATAGTAAGAAGACACACTCTGCGTCCCTTCCCTTAGGATTTGTATTTTCAATGAAATCCTATAATATCAATGGGCATAAAAAGATTGATGATTGGCAATTGACTTCTGCCCTCTGCACCAGGATCACTTGTGTTCATTTCATTTACCTTGTGACATATGCTCAGCATTTTATTCTATGGAATTATTTGGCTATTGCATTGATGGCAAAGCTTTGTGGTAAGACCATAATTAGGGGATCATGGGTAGAATAACATGTAGACTTTTTGAAAGGTCTCATAATGAGATGGTTTCTAATGTGTACAGCATTCCACTGATGATTCTTATAATATTCCTATTTAAAAAAAAAAAAAAAAAACTTTAGAAGCCAGATGTGGTGGCACACGCTTGTAATCCCAGCATTTGGGAGGCTGAGATAGGAGGATTGGGGTTCATAGCCAGCGTCAGCTACCTAGTGAGGTACTTTGCAACTTAGTGAGATGCTGTTTCAAAATAAAGATTAAAAAATAGGGCTGGGGGTATAGCTTGGAGGTAAAATGCCCCTGAGTTCAATGCCCAGTACTGAAAAGAAAAAAAAAAAACCTTTAGATATGTGTTCCATAAAACTTATATTTCTACCTAACAGCTAACTTTAAATTGTCCTAGGCTCAATCAGCAGTTTAAAAAAATTATATTTTTATTTATTGCAGTCTATGGATTTTAAAAGGGGGTAAGAGATATTAACAACCATAATCATAATACATTGCATAATACATTGGAAAGATTTTCTCTTTAGTCATCGTTGCTTTGTTGCTTTATTAGCCAATACCATCCTTTAAGGATTTTTTTTTCTGATGTGCATAGTCTACTAATTTAATCATTTAAAAACCTCTAATATTATGTCTCATGTCCAGTAAATTGAGCCAACAGTGCTTTCCTGTTTAAATTACAGGAAAATCACTGTGTTCCAACCCCCAATGCCAATCTCAGTACCCTGTATGAGGAAGGGGAAGGATCACCTTATCATCACCATATGATTCAGCTATCCCACTTGCGGGTATCTTTTCTATTTAATTTAAGTTATTCACACTCAGTGTTTAACAAGGTGACCCAGGCACTTATCCCTTAGAGTAGGAAATTTTTTACCTAAAGGATCCAAAGAGGCAGTTTCCAAATCCAGAGCGCCAAAGAGCATGCTCTGGACTTGACTTGCCATAGACTTACTGCACCTAATTGAATTATCCAACAAAGACAAGGAGGATTAAAGTCACCAGCCTGATTGGACACACACACACACACACACACACACACACACACCTCTATACTTCTATTTCATGAACTATCAGTCAGAATTTTTTTTTCTTTTTATATATTTAGCAGTGATAGCAGCCAGAAGGCTTAGCTCTTCATGCCCAGCCTGCCCTGTGGTCTGTCCTGTCCCCACACTCCAGTCTGCCTTGTCCTGAGCTGTTGGGGACTGTAATATGTTGCCAAGGGGAACAAGTAGCTAAGCCCTGAGTCTAAAATATGGAGCAAGCTAGGTGGGTCTTTGAAAGGGAGTCTACAGGAGGGGAGAGGCACAGGGACAAGGTTTCCTCTTTTTTGTGCCTCCTGCAACTTCCCATTAGAAAAATCAGTCCCTTCACACTAGGAAGTCTCCTTCTCCTTCTTTCCCCAGCCCTTTATAACACCGGTCACCACCCATCCAGAGTTACACCCTCCCCTCCCGACTCCCTCACCTTGTTCCTACCCAGGGGGTTTAAACATAAATATGCATGTATTATTATATTTTTTCTGATTTTAGTCCCTTTGGAAAGATATCCAGGAGTGTTATAGCTGGATAATATGGTGGATCCATTCCCAGTTTTCTCCATAATGGCTATTGTAATAAAATCAGAATATTATAGTGATATATGCATATCCATGCTTATAGAAGCACAATTCACAATAGCCAAATTATGGAACCAACCCATGTGTCCATCAACAGATGAATGGATCACAAAATTCTGGGATATATACACAATGGAATTCTATTCAGCAATAAAGATGAACAAAATTTTGTCATTTGCAAGAAAATGGATAGACCTGGAGAATATTATGTTAAGTGAAATTAGCCATTCACAGAAAGTGAAGGATCATGCTTTCTCTCGTATGTGGAAGCTAGAGAGTAATTGGGACACAAGAGGGACTATAGATAATGGAGGAGAAACTCTAGTGGAGTGAGGAAGGTGGTCTAGGGGAATCAATGAAGGAACCACTTCCACTGACATTACATACATATATGAGAATACCAATGTCAATCTTAATACTCTGTATGGGGAAGGTGGAGAGGGAGCCTAGGGAAAGCTCACCAAGTGCTGTGTGCACATATGTCACCACCACTATGAAATGCATTATGGTGTGAGACTATAATGCACTAATAAAAGTTTAAAAATAAATAAATTACACAGGAACCAACTGAGCCTATCAGGGTTTAAGTGACTCACCAATCTTTGTTTTCTTTCTTTTTTGACAGGTTCCTGGGCAGATCGATCACCACTACACGAAGCTGCAAGTCAAGGTCGTCTTCTTGCTTTGAGAACATTATTATCACAGGTAAAATGTTGCATATAACTTAAAATGTGCCTGCTGGCAAAGAAAATTAATTCAAAAGCATTCTTGTATTTCACTGCTGCTTTTTCATTTCACCTCATGTCAAGCAAGTTAATAATTTCAGATTTATCTTTGAAACTGCTTTATAAATGTTTTGGTATAATCCCATGTGTTATTGTTTTAAATTTATCATGGACTATATTTGTTCATTCCTAGACATTTAAGCAATTAGCAATTGTGTTTATGTATTGTTAATCATTCTAAATATGCTTAAGTCTGTACAATGTGTAGAGCTCACTGCAGACTTAGTTTAATCGCATAATTACCAAAAAGGGGGTAATCAGATCAGATGCTAAAACAAGCTCTTCTATTTTGTGGTAATCTGTACTGTGGGTAATTGCCTATGAAGGTGATGGAATGCTTATTTCTATACCTGTCTGCTCATCAGACTCACCAGAGGAAAAATGAAAAACAGATTCCAGAGTTCAGTCCTATGCATTTAATTTTAATTTTAATTTTTTTTGTGGTGCTGGTGATTGAACCCAGAGGCATTCTACCTCCAAGTCACACCCCCCCCCCACTCCTGTTTTGAAAGGGGGTCTCCCTACATTTCTGACAGTCTCTCTACATTGCTGAGGCTATCCTTGAAACTGTGATCTTCCTATCTCAGCCTCCCAACTCCTGGGATGACAGGTGTGTAGCATCACACCCAACTGCATTTTATTTTTGAAGCTTCCATTTTGATTCAAATATACACACCCAGTTCTAGATGTCACTGCACTAGTGTTTCCCAGCATCAAAGAGAAAGGAATTTTCTCAGATGGCCATGAGAGAGGAAGGATATATGGCCAGGTTTAAACAGCACTGACTGGCACTTGATGTGACCCGCAGCCTGTCTCAGCTCCATTTTCTCATCTGTAAAATGAAGATGTGAAAGAGAGGCTCCCTTGGGGCCATCTAGTTCTGTCACAACCATGTGATGATTTTGCTTTGCTCATCACTTGATGAAGGAAAAAAAAAAACTATAAAAAGTTCAGTAATTTCAAATGGTAATCCCTCAGAGAGGGGCATCCAGTTCTTTGAGGGTAGAGTAATCCTAGGGTATTTCTCAATGTACATCTCCGTCCAAGGACAGGCCAGCCAAGAGGAGTGAGAGGCTGCCCCAAGTGCCATGGGAAAGGGACCTCGACCTTCTCACATGCTCTGTCACCTGGCTGCTCTAGTGTGTGGGGTGCAGCATGCAGCATGCAGCGGTGTGGAGGCAGCTCTCCAAATCCGACTGCTGGCTACCAACTTGGAATCATTGCGGGGACAGTTAAAGGATCTTAAAAATTTCCACTTGCTAGTGACAAAGAATTGATGTGATTATTTCTTCTTGTATTTTCCTTGTATGATTCTTCATGTCCATTCTGGTATTACAGATTATGATAATCTGGAACATGCTTGGAGGATTTGGCCTTGACATTTTTCCCATTAATGGTGCTTAGTTTGGTGGTAAAGACAATGGATTACTAATGATATTAAGAAGACAGAGACTCTCACATTCTAATAATATTTAATTAGTTTAATCTGATATTATGAATTTAATTGGAATACAATTAAAAAGTGTTAAGCCAGGCACATCCCAGTACTTGGGAGCTAAAACAGGAGTATCACTGGTTCAACCTTAGCAATTTAGCAAAACACTGTTTCAAGATAAAAAATATAAAGGGCTTGGTGTGTAGCTTAGAGGTTCCACAAAACAAAAAACAAAATAAAGACTCCCCCTACCAAAATTAAGAAGACAAAATTCAAAGAAAACATGCCAGAATCTATTGAACAAAATATTTAAGAAATTACTAGGTCAAGAAGGTGCTACAGTAATGGGACTAAGGATGTTTTTCAAAATTTTAATTGATCATATTCAATTCAATACATGTTTATAGTGTGTAATGATCAAATCAAGGTAGTTAGTGTTTTCAACTCCTTAAGCACTTTTAGTGATTTTTCAATAACTGTATATATTTAGGAAGTACCATGTAATATTTTCAATATATGCATATACTATATGCATTCCATCTCTTTATTATTACTTTATGTCTGGAGCCTTCCAGCTCCAAAGGAAATGAAATCAGCATATCAAAGAAATAACTGCACTCCATGTTTATTGCAGCACTATTCATAATAGCCATGATATGGCTTGGCTAATATGAATCAACCTAGATGCCCATTAATGGATAAATGGATAAAGAAAATGTGGTCATATATACACACTGGTCTATTATTCAGCCATAAAAAAGAATATATTGTCATTAGCAATAAAATGGATGGAACTGAAGGACATTATGTTAAGCAAAATAAGTCAGACACCGAAAGACAAATATTGCATGTAAAAAAGCTAAAATAGTCAACCTGAATGTATAATAGTGATTACTAGAGGCTGGGAATGGTAAGAGAAAGAGAAATGCAGGCAGGCTGGAGAATGTAGACCAAAACACTGTTAGAAGGCATAAATTCTAGTGTTCTAAAGTACAGCAGGGTGACTATAATAACCTATAATATATATTATGAATAATTAGAAGAAAGGAGCTGAGAAGTTTTGACAATTGATTGACTCTGACATTCAAACTGGCCATTCCTGCTATACTGCAAACAGGTTTACCTGAGATTCTTTGCTCTTTAAAATGTGTCACTCTCTGGCTGAGCAGGGTGGTGCAAGCCTGTTATCCCAGTACCTGGAAGGCTGAGACAGAAGAATCACAGATTTGAAGCTAGCTTCAGGAACTTAGTGAGACCCTCATCAATTTAGTGAGACCTTGTTTCAAAATAAAAATTAAAAACTAGCTCAGAGATAGAATGCCTCTGGGTTCAATCACCAGTACCAGAAAACAAAACAATTGCAAAAAGAAAGAAAGAAAGAATCATTCTCTAATGATGTTTATGGAGATGACTTTATGTAACTTTTTTCTCATCTTTAAAAATGATTTCTGTCGTATTTAGGGTTATAATGTCAATGCAGTAACCATAGACCATGTCACCCCATTGCACGAAGCCTGCCTGGGAGATCATGTGGCATGCGCCAGGACTCTTCTAGAAGCTGGAGCTAATGTAAGCACCTTGATAAAACATTAACAATTTTTATCTACTGATGGATGGGAATCAAAGTTCTCATTTTGCTTTTCTTTTCTTCTTCCTCAGTAGTTTTCAAAAATAACAATCAAAATAAAACCCTAGAATTACCTTTGCCTTCTCATTGCCCTCGTAGTAAGATTCCCAACTATTGCATGACGGGGGAGCATGCTGCATAATACTCAAGAATATTCCTTAGGTTATTTTCTGCTTTAATGACATTAAATGAACATCTTTTTATGCTTGCTCATCTTTGGGACAACTTTCCTTAGATAAATTCTCAGAAGTAGAATGAGAATGTTACCTATTTAAACAACAACCCACTATGTGATATCACAACTCTCATCACCATAACATCTTTTTCTTCTCCTTTTTTTTTTTTCCACTGAAATTTACCTAACCATTGGATTATTTTTGTTCAATAGAGTATTTTTTAAATGATTTTCACTAGTTGTATGCCTGTTCCTGTGAATTATCTGCCATATCCTATTTCTTTTTATTACTGAAAGTTTTATTTATTTTCTCATTTTGTTTTCATACTTTCATTGGTGCATTATAGTCTCACATCCTAATGTGGCTCATAGTGGTATTGACTTACATGTACAGAGCACTTGGTGAGCTTCCTCCTGGCTCCTCCCGACTCCCCCTTTCCATGATATTGAGGTTGGCATTGGTGTTCTCACATATGTATATGATGTTAATGGAAGTATTTCCTTCATTTATTCTCCTCTTCCTTCCCCTAGACCACTTCCCTTGCTCCACTGGGGTTTCTTCTCCATTATGTAAAGTCTCTCTTGTGTCCTCATTACTCCCTGGCTTCCCCATATGGGAGAAAACATGTGACCCTTCACTTATACTGTAACTGGCTAATCTCACCTAACATAATGTTTTCCAGGTTTACATGAAGTTTTAAAGCTTTCCTTATTGATGTGTATGAACTAAACAGATTCCGTTATATTTACTGCATGCATTTTCCTTATTTATTTTGGCTAGCAGCTCACATGACTTTTTTTAAAATGCAGAACTAAATCTGTTAATCGTGTATGATTTCTGAATCTTATTCTCAGGCTTTGGGTTTGGTTTAGGTAAATGCAATCACGATCGATGGTGTGACGCCACTATTCAACGCGTGCTCACAAGGCAGCAAGAGCTGTGCAGAGCTTCTTTTGGAATATGGTGCCAAGGCCCAGCTAGAGTCCTCTCTCCCGTCCCCCACACACGAGACGGCCAGTAAAGGTAATTTAGCTATGGGACTAAATGAAACGTGGAGAAAGTTCCTTGACATGTGGTGCTTGCTCTACTTATCTTTCAGTGAGTTACATTTCAGGAGGAAACATGAGTTTGGGTGCATGTGTATATGTGGGGGTAGATATTAAGTAAAAGAGAACTCATCTGTGTTTTGTGTTGGCAGGTCACCATGAATGTCTGGACATACTGATATCTTGGGGTATAGATGTCGACCAAGACATTCCTCACTTGGGAACCCCTCTCTATGTGGCTTGTATGTCACAGCAATTCCATTGTATCCGGAAACTTCTTTATGCTGGTACTGCTCTTTAAAATATCTTCCACTCTTACCCATATACCCAGCAATTATTTACTTCTCTAACGAGGCATCTTTAAATTGATAGCTCATTGCTAGGAATGTTCTTTTTTTCCCAAGCATTCTCCCTTATAAATATATACCATAAAAAGAAGCTCATTATTAATGAGAACACTTCAAGGCTCAAAGATGGATATATAATCTCTACATTTTGTACACTCAGCATTAGCAGACATTTGGGTATGTAATGGAGCCTGAAAGCCCTACTTATAAAAGGTCGTAAAATTAAGATCCTCGAGGTTGAATATAATTAGCAGACATTTGAGTATGTAATGGAGCCTGAAAGCCCTAATTATAAAAGGTCATAAAATTAAGATCCTTGAGGTTAAATGTAATGTTGCTAAGTTATGTATATATCTGTGAATATCTCCTTCCAAAGAAATTTTAGGGATAGTAATTGCTTTGGTAATCTTATCTTCTACCAACCATAAAAACGCACACCCTTTCTCAAACTTTGTATATTCTATCCAGTTTTCTAGAAAAGATTCAATTCCCATTTCCACTTACATTAAATAACGTAATTCCTCAATGTTCAGAGTTAGCCCCCTGAGAAACAGTCCTAAACTGTTGAGAACAGAGCGGTCTTGACCACCATAGAATTGGGATTTCCTTTAGAATATGGATTAGGCCTACTCTGCACCATCTTTTTTCTCTAGCATAATTCCTCATTTGGTAGATATATATATGATGAGAAGATGGATTTCTATGCAACGTATTGTTTATGACAGTTTTTTTGACCCCTAATATATTGAGACACATTTTTGGTAACCCCTTTATATATTACTCACATTATCTTAGCCAAGTTAGAAATTTCTTACAAGCAGGGTCTGTAACTTCTAGTTCATTCTCATTACACCTGAAGTCTTAAGCATGAATTCTATTAATGATTGTTGATAGTTATTTCCTAGTCATGTTCTCCCATAAATTTGGTATAACCAATAGAGTTTATACTTTCTTATCTGTCTTCCTTTTGCTAAGGATACTATTCTTTCCACCAAACATTTTATAATGTGGTTAAAAATATTATGAAAGTACTGTTCATAATTATAGATAGATTATTTTCATGCCCCATTCTCTCATAAAAAGGATACAACCAAATCAACAGAGTTTAAGCTTTCTTTATGGAAATTTTGCTATGAAATATAATTTCCCCACTAAACATTACATATTTATTTTCAAAATATTGAAAACTATTACATTTATTGAAATTTGAAAGTAGCAAGAGGGCCATAGAAGAACTTTTAAAATATATGGATTCTCATAGGTATCATTAATTTTGAAACAGTATCAGAAAACAGATTTGAAAAGACAAATTTTATTGGTAGACACTTCTTGTTTCTTTTTTCACTATATTAAACAGTAAATATTTTAATATTTACTATATATATTCACTATATTAAAATATTACTATATTCATTGAATGTTCATTGAGAGACCAACACATGTTTATTGAGTGACCAACACAAGATTACAGTCCTTGCAGTAAGATAAAATAATTATGCAACAGGCAGTTTAACATGTAGCATTTTGTGTGTGTGTGTGTGACACTGGCGATTGAACTCTGGGGCATTCTACCTCTGAGCTACACCCCTAGCCCTATTTTTATTATTTATTTTGAAACAAGGTCTCACTAGGCTCAGAGAGCCTCACTAAGTACTAGGATTACAAGTGTGCGCCACCATGCCCGGCTGCATTGTAATTTTTTAATGCAAGCATTTTTTGAAAAATTACATTGCATACAGACATCACTGATGTTCTTTTCCACTTGAGAAGCTCAGTATCTTTATATATTTAATGATCTGCCACATGAGTGAAAAGTGGCAGAAAAAAACAAACCTACATATATATATTTTACCTAAATGGCTCAACATGTCTAGATTTGTGAGTTTTCCCAGAAATCGAAGACCTTTATTGTTTTAAGTGAAAAGAATGAAAGCAATAAGCTCATGAATAATCCTCTAATAGTTCTCATAAATGATGAAAATAGATATGTGCAAACTTAATCATGTACTGATTATAACATTAGTTAATATGATTACTTTTTAAATCACTTGAATTTTTTTATTATGAAATCTTTTAAGCATACAGACAAGTATTTGAAACTAATATAACAAATATGTGTACACCCCCCTATCCTGAGATGCCAAGTTTAAATATGTGTGGGGGCAGGAAGGGACACCAAGTGCTGCATGCATATATGTCAATGTCAACATGATTTACATTATGATGTGAGATGATAACGCACCAATAAAAGCACATTA
The DNA here is from genome assembly GCA_004027655.1 of Graphiurus murinus. Lineage (NCBI taxonomy): Eukaryota > Metazoa > Chordata > Mammalia > Rodentia > Gliridae > Graphiurus > Graphiurus murinus. Next base: position 31,803 of record PVLC010015151.1, read on the forward strand.
AAATTTTTAAAAATTACATATGTAATATGTATATATGAAAAATATATATATAAGTATGTATGTATATGAAAAGAAATAACTCATTGCAGATGGAGTCAAGATCCCTTTTGTGTCCTTTCTTAATTGTCTTGTTTTTTCTCCCGACAGAGAAACTGACTCAACTAATCTTTTTTGTTTGTATTTATCATCACTCCTTATTTCCATGTAGGGGCTGATGTACAGAAAGGCAAATATTGGGATACTCCATTACACGCTGCTGCTCAACACTCCAGTACGGAAATTGTAAATCTATTGCTAGAATTTGGAGCAGATATCAATGCCAAAAACACAGAGCATCTTCGACCTGTAGATGTAGCTACATCTAACAGTGTGGTGGAAAGGATACTGCTTCAACATGAAGGTACAGTACGGAGGATAGATGTGAACATGTATTATTACACAAATATATTTGCAAACAATAATGAAATTGAAAGTCTTTTTGGTGAATGTAAGATAATAATGCCATATAATTTTAAGAAAACTTTTGTGAAAGTAGAATACAAAAAAATTTAACTCAAGTTCTATCTATAAAGAAGATATTATGACTTCAGTTTTATTTTTCATCATAAATGAACGTCCATATTCCTCTGATTAAATGTATACAGCTTGTTTTGACAATGTGTAATATGTAGTTCTGGTATAATATTGATTAGTTTATATTTGAAAACATACCCCATCTTATAAGGGCATGTACCTTCCTTCTGCAATATATTATAGAAACATAATAAGAAAAGATTTTCACACTTCAGACTTCTGTTCTAAAATGTAATTTGTTATGCCTGGTTCAGAGATTTTAATAAAATTTTCTTTAACTTAATTATTAAACCTAACTGGAGGGAAAAAACATAATTTTAAAGTTTTCCCTTTAAGTACATAATACCTCTTGGGGCTTTTGATTTATATCTCCTTCAAAAGCCAGAATTTGTTTCTGAAGGTTTTAATGCAACAATAGTTTCATAATCCTTAAAATTATAGTGTTTTTAAAAAATATAGGGGATATCTCAATTATAACAGTTCATAAATAAAAGCAATGAAAATGCCACATAAACCTTTCTAGTATATTGGTCATACTATCCTACTTTACTACAAAGCATTGTAGTCCTTTTATGGTTTTATTTCATGTATTTTGACCCATAAAGATTCATTTTGATTTTAATTAACAAATACATTCATGTCTTCTTGCAGCTACTCCAACATCTCTTTGCCAACTTTGCCGACTCTGTATCCGAAACTGTGTAGGAAGACCAAGATTGCATCTTATTCCACAGCTCCAGCTGCCAACATTACTTCACAATTTCTTACAGTATCGATAAAGCAATAAAATAGTTCTAAATTCATTGAAAATAAAAAAATTCTACTTAATTTGCATAATGAATATTTCATAATAAAATTGCTAAAAATAGGGTAAAAGTGAATATGAAATCACCCAGTGGGCAGCAAAATACCAATTTTCATTTTTAAGTGGACTAGTTAGTACTGTTGTTTTATGAATTTTTACTGTCTTTTAGATTATAAAAATATCTAGACATTATTAACTATTCCAATATATCCGTGTGTTGATTTACCAAAAATAAAAAATAAAAATGAGAAGGAAATTATTCATTCTGTCTTTTTCCTTTTTCTGGGGTGGAAAAGAAAATTGTGAACTCTTCTCACAATATAAATTTTATACTGTATTATACTTTAAAAGGTCTAAGTTCTCCAAATAATGGGTACTCTTTAATTTTGTCTACTTTCATTGGTTATCTCTGTGCTGTTAATGTTGACACAAAACATGATTACAGTTTAGAAAAGAGCAGCAAATCTGCTTTTTGAAATAAAGGTGATTCTCATTCAGGAGATCTACTCTGCTAAATGTGCACTTGTCATTATAATGATCAACTCACAAAGAAAAAAATAAATTGCCTTCCTTCTTGCAAAGAACTCACAAGTCATTTCTCTACAGTTAATGGACATGCATATAGACATGAATAGGACGAAAAGTTAACACTGACCTCTCATCCTGAGATATTTAGCGTCTACACCTGCTGAGGCTATTTTAATATCTTCTCAAGGGTAGCTTCTTCCGGTGTCTCTTCAACTTTTATATGGCTCTAGCCTTCTTCTATTTCAGAAATTGGCAACGACTTGTGGGCTGGAGAAAATAGACTTCATATGTGATTGATAAAGGGAACCTGGATTCTGTCCTGGGGATCTTCAGGCCATTCATAAGGACATTGCAAGTGTGTTAGACTTATATTTCTATAAAACAGACATTTAAAGGTGCCTTGTCACATGGAAGATAACAATCTCAAATTCTGGAGATTTTACACAATATAAAAATGGGGTGTCACTCAGTACAGTTGGAAATTTTTAAAAATTTACCCTATATGTAGATATGCATAATGGTGTCTTAAATTCTTTTTACACAAAACAAGGATTTAGTATACTGTATTTGCAAATGATAACAAAGGAGAGTGTTATAAAAAAAAGAGATACTAATTACTAAACCCCAACAAGGGTTAATACTATGTTTATGCTCCACAGTTTTAACTATGCTGGACAATAGAAGAAAACATAGTAAGATTTCCTGAGTCCTTGGTAATTTATATTTAATTTAGATCTATTATTGATTTAGAAATAAAATAATAAAAAAACTTTGTAAGGTAAAAGAAAATATTTTGATAAATTTTACAAATTTATCAAATTTTGATAGACTAAATATTATTTTATCAACCCATGGCCTATTTTCCTCTCTTTGTAGTTCCTGGGCAATTTATAGAGATTATAGGGAATAAACTGTTTTTGTATAACCTCAGAATCACCAAGTTGGCATCATGGGAAATATTAGATGAGATTAAAAACATTTGTTTAGCTATTCAAAAATAGAAATAAATCTGTATCTTGTTTGTTCAACCTCTTCCATGTGGCTAGGGACCTTTAAATGTCTATTTTACAGAAATATTAGTCTAATATACTTGTAATGTCCTCATGAATAATGTGCACTAAAGCAGATTTTTATTAAGGAATAGCTTCATTAAGTATAATTAGATACTAAAGCTGATTTTTGAAAAAATAGGTTTATACTAGTATTTGCCCTGAGCTAAACATAATGTCTTAGATTATAAGAATAATAAACATATCCCTCTTAGTCATGTGTCAACAAGGAAATTAAATACCAAATCTTAAAATGGAAACTTTAAAGTTTCCCTTAATTTTGTGTCTTGTACCTTAACTTCAATATGATTGTCTTATCAAAAAATTCTCTAATCATATGTTGGTTAATATTAAAGTGTGATTATTATCTCTTGGAATAAAATACTTTTCTGTAGTAAATAGTATTTTATTTTAGAGTACAAGGTATTAGAGAAAGTGGTTTGATTATACTATTTTTTTCAAATCACTGTATCATGGAAAGTAGAGCAGTACAGAACAAAAATAGACACCTCAGAGGTCTTTTGATCCATATTTATTTCTCACATTCATGGGCACATGTGCATGTGTACACATACATAAACACACACACCACACACACACACACACACACACACACACACACACACACACACATACACACACACACCGCACTAAGGTCTAAGGGAAAAATTCCATGAAACAAAAGAACCAAACAATTTACTCTTTGACAGGCAGTGAAATAATTACTATAGATTGGCACTGTGGCATTTACTTTGGGGGAGAAAGCATTTAACTTCTATTATTTTATAATCACAGCATGTATTTGATGTTTCTGAGACTGTGAACAGAAATATAGGCCTTTTCTGTAAAGAAGGTTCTAATGTACCTACTGATGTTTTCATTGTTCTATAATGGCACTGAACCCAAATGACAATAATGATCTATTTACAAAATAACTTTTAGATATTGTCCCATTTCTTTAATTTATTTATTTATTTATTTATTTATTTATTTATTTATTTATTTATTTATGGTACTGGGAATGGAACCTGGGGGCATTCTACACGAGCTACAACCCCAGCCCTATTTTTTTATTCTTTATTTTGAAACGGTCTCACTAAGTTGCAGAGGGCCTCACTAAACAGCTGAGGCTGGCTGTGAACCCAGATCCTCCAGTCTCAGCCTCCCAAATGCTGGGATTACAAGCGTGCACCACCATGCCCAGCTCAGATATTGTCCCATTTCTTGGGTTATTCTCACTCTTGTCATTGATAATTTAGCTTATCTTAAGGGCTAAGGCTTACCTTTCCTCTTAAAAACCTAAGTAAACATTTCACACTTTCAAGATTGGTGGAGGGAAGTTTATTTAGAAGATAAGCTCCCCATCTCTTCTATGATCCTAAACTAATCATATCTGATCTATGGGTCTGCATTTCTTTCTTTTTTCTTTTTTTGCCACCAGGGATTGAAGTCAACGGCATTCTACCTCTGTCTATTTTATTTTATTTATTTATTTTTATTTTGAAACAGAGTCAACTAAGTTGCTGAGGGCCTTGCTAAGTTGCTGAGGCTGGTCTTGAACCAGTAGTCCACCTATCTCAGCCTCCCACGGACTGGGATTACAAGCATGTGCTACCACACCCAGCTAAAAAATGATGAGTTTCTTTCCATTTGAATTCTACATTCAAATTTAGTGAGTCTTCTAACAAGTAACTTTGGGCTTCAAACATTTCAAAAATTATTTTTGGCCTATGAGAGATGCATATATTGTCAGTAAAAATTATATAAACCACATAGTCACATTTTTAAAATTCTGTTGCAAAAAGATTTTAATTTTTACCTCATGCTTCCCTTTCACCAAGTGAATTCTGAGCATTTCTTGGTAAACTCAGTCCAGTGATTTCTCAGTCTCCGGGTCAACTTCTCAGATGATCTCAGTCAATTCAAACCTCTCTCCTCCCACTCCATTTCTTCCTAGGACCACATCTGAATTCCAGAAGACTTCTATGAAATCCTCTTCTAGTGGGAGTGTGCACCTGCCAGTATTTGTCCTCTGGAAGACTCAAATGTGTCAGGAAAGCAAGTCATAGGCAGATGATAGAGGGCAGGGATTAAATGGTCAGATCACATGGGGGCCTTTACATTGATTTAAGAGATTTCCTAAGAGCTGGACTCCCATAACTTATATGCCTCCTTGCCTTTTAAAATGCTTTTCACTCTGCAGGGAACATGCCCTACTCCATCCTACAACTGCTACATTTCCACCAACAATTAGCTAAAAAAAATCATAACTCTTTAGCAATTCAAACACCCTCGCCCCTAGTCTGGTGGTATGCATCTGCTCTCTTTGAGACCCTGTGCAGACCTCCATTCATACTCATAGAACCATAGCATGAAATTTTATTTGTTCTTCTGTCTTCTCTATGAACTGAGATTTCTCTGCAGGCTGCATTGTGCCATATATGGAAAGGTAGCATTCTTTCTCCTAGTGTGGGAACAAGAAAAAGGAGATGCTAACCTAATTCAACTGCCTCCTTAAGCATTCTCCTTATTTCAAAGATTGAAGGGAAGGATTTCACTGATTTAAAAAAAAAAAAAAAAAGCGACTCAATATTTGGAATGGAACTTCTGAGGAGTTAGGAATCCCTGATACCAGGTCCTTTGGAATAGTTACCATGAAGCTCTCCCTTGCTCCTTGGAAGGAAGGGCTATTACCATTAGATGTTAAATGACCACCTCCCATGCTGCATGAACTCTGGGGCTTAAAAATGCAAGTTAGAGCCGGGCGTGGTGGCGCATGCTTGTAATCCCAGCATTCGGGAGGCTGAGACCAGAGGATCCGGGTTCCCGGCCAGCCTCAGCTACATAGTGAGGCACTCCACAACTTAGTGAGACCCGGTTTTCAAAATAAAGAATAAAAAATAGGGCTGGGGGTGTAGCTCAGAAGTAGAATGCCCCTGAGTTCAATCCCTAGTACCGCAAAAAAAAAAAAAAAAAAAAAAAAAAAAAATGCAAGTTAAAATCTGAGGTGAAGCCGGGCGTGGTGGCGCACGCTTGTAATCCCAGCATTCGGGAGGCTGAGACCGGAGGATCCAGGTTCGCGGCCAGCCTCAGCTACCTAGTGAGGCACTCCGCAACTTAGT